>CM019924.1:5811163-6028721 GCA_009764595.1 Geothlypis trichas | reverse complement strand
GCAGCACAGGCACATGCTGTCACTGCCTCTGCAGTGCCATCTGGCCAGCAGCGACGCGGCTAGAACCAGGGCTGTGCGCAGGAGAACATTTTACAACAGAAAGCAATTAACAGAATAAAGCCCTTTTTAAAATCCAGTAATTAAAAACAGTCCCTCCCCCTTGTTTTCCTTTTAAGCCGAAAGTTGCTGTTTACTCATTTGCTTTACAAAGTGTGCCTTGTTGTGGCTTCAGAAGAAATGAAAGTTTGAAGTGGTTAGAGAAGAAAGGCTTCGGGGCTGCTGCGTTCCAGGCAGGGCGGAGGGGCAGGGGCTCTCCAGCCCGGCTTGTTTGTATTTGTTCTTGTCTACTCACAAGATCGCTAAACACACATTTAACAAGTGGTGAAACTGTCTACCGGCCCGATCTCTCCCAGGGTTCATGAGAAGAGGCCTGGCACATTAGCATTGCTGGGGGAAGGGGAGGGAGGACAGGCCTTTTGAAGGGTTGGTGTTTTGGGGCTGAGCAGGGAGGGAAGGGCTCCTTGTGCAGGCCAAGTCCCAAACAAAGGCATTGTGTTCCCCGGAGCCCTGGGGACTGGCCCCGGGGGAAGGCCAGGACCTTGCCTCACCAGCCACGGGTTTTCCCATCCCAGCTCCTCTTGTTTCCTAGCAGGAGTGCAGCCCTAGGGCCATCCAAGGCTTTCCAGCGGCCAGAGATGGGCTGGCACCTCCAGGGCTGGCTCATCCATCCCTGAGAGGGAGAACCAGGAATGCAGGGTGGTCATGGGGACCATCCTGTGCCACAGCAGCTCACCTGTGCCCCACCACCCTCACCTTGTCCCCACCACCCTCACCTTGTCCCTTTCACCTTCACCTTGTCCCCGCCACCCTCACCTTGTCTTCACCATCCTCATCTTGTTCCCATCACCCTCACCTTGTCCTCACCACCCTCACCTTGTTTTCATCATCCTCACCTTGTCCCTGTCACCTTCACCTTGTCCCCACCACCCTCACCTTGTCCCCATCACCCTCTCTGGGTACAAAATACCAGAGAGGATCAGCCCAGTGTCCAGTGGCCACAAGTCTTCAGTCCTCTCTGGGTGGCCCTGACCTCAGGGGGCTCCTGGACATGCAGTGACCCCGTTTGTGGGCAGGTTTGGTGCAATATCAATTATCACTCGTTGTGGCTCCTCTGTAAAGTGAGTGCCCAGTGCAGCAGCACCATTATGGGTGGGGAAACTGAGGAATGTCTGGGGCCCAACCCACTGGTGGTGTTTGATGCTAAATCATCAGGATGTTCTGCTGATTCCAGGGCAGGATGGTGATCCTGTCCCTCATCCCCACTGCCCTGGTGACACAGAGTGGCACAGACCCAAGGGGACAGCAGCAGCAGCTGTCCCAGCTGTGAGCTCGGCAGGTGCAGCCTCTGGAGCCCCATCCCATGGGATTGCAGGGCTGAGCCACATTCCCAGACCCGCTGTGGGGCAATAGGTGTGAGGACACAGCCAGCCCTGCCAGGGTGGTGAGGGCAGCTCCAGGATCTGCCCTGTCCCTGCCTGGGGAAGGGTGAGGCCACGGGTTTGTGGGAAAATGTTGTTTTTCCCTCCCCTGGACTGCCCGTAGCAGTCGGCTGGGCGGGCTCGGGATTGCGTGGGCCGGGGAAGTGGGGGGGAGTTTGCAATTGTGGTGCCTCTGGCTTGGAGCAGAGCCACGACAAACAATCCTCTGCTGGCCCTGCTCCAGATCTGACAGAGCACCGAGGTGATACCGCATTCATCCCTCCACGCTTTCATCCCAAATCACCTCCCGAAAGCCCTGCCTGCTTCTCCAGCCCCTGCTGGATCTGCTTAGCCACAGAGGGAGGCTGCCTGTCCACAGCCAGCAATCCTGTCCAGCATCCCTGCGAGGCCTCTGCCTTGGAAATTACAGCTGTGGGACCTGAGGTTGGGAGGTGATGTTGACTGAAGATGTGAGGACAGGGCATTCCAGGCACGCACGGGGTTAAACCAGAGGTGTCAGTTCACGGGGAGGTAACAGATAAGTCCTGCTCCTCGGCTGCCTCTGCCTTTCCAGAAGCCTTGCCCTCCCTCCCACATTCCAGCTGCTGCAGCTTTTCACAGCTGGCCGCTCTCCTGGGACATTTCCCAGAGCTGGGAAGACAGGGAGGGGAGGGAGCAGCGTGGTCCCAGCCTGGGAGGGGGGTTGGTGGCTGGGCTGACCATTGCTCCTCCAGGGACACTCAGTCTGGAGCCTTTCACCCCCAGGACAGGCCTGGCACAGGCAAACCTAGGCAATCCCAGGTCCCTGGCAGGGATCCACCCTCAGCCCTCGCCCGGAGAGTTTTTCCTGCTGCAGGGAAGGGACATCAATCTTTGCAGCTCACTTATTCCTTGGCCTCTGAAGCAGGGTAGCCAATTAGTGCTGGGTGTGATGGATGGCTTAGCCCCGTCCTCGTGACACCCATCCTCTGGAAACTGTTCCCACCACGGAGAGGCACAGCCAGCCAGAGCAGGGGACAGCTCTCAGCATCTCCTGAGTCCCTGAGGGTCTCACAGGGGTCCCAGGGATGGGGACAGGCATTGCAGCAATGCCTGCTGTGACTGCAGAGGGGAAACAGCCCCGAGCATGGGGCCAGTGCTGTTAATTCAGGGTTTGGGGAGAGATTTCCTCTGATAATTCCCTGGCTTGGCTGTGGAAAAGCCTGGAGCTCTCCAGGGAAGAGAAAATCAGCTCTGGGCAGAGGTTGGTCACCCTCTGCTCGTGGCTCTGCTCTTGGGGTCACTGTGCCGTGGGAATTGGCTGCAAAGATGCCCAGTGAGAGGCCAGGAGGGGCAGAACCCCATTTCTGCACCCTTTGCCTGCAGTGGGGGACATCTGGCTGCTCCCTCCCATGGGACATGGGTGACACTCCCAAAATCCAGCTCCCCACACACAGCTAAGCCCATTTAATCCTTCCCTGTCGTCTCCACTGAACCATCCCATGAGGGCTCCCTGCTCCATCTGGGGTGGCTCAGATGTCCCTCACAATCCCCCCTGGGATCCCTGGGGTCGATTAGAAACGACTCTCCAGGAGCACAGGCTGGAGAAGGGATCCGATTACAGGAGAAGTGGGTTTGGAGGCCCCTGCTCTGTTCATAATGAAGTGTAATCCTAGAAAAACATGTTGCCAATTACACTTCAATTGAACCCAGATAATGATGCTTAGACAGGGCCCAGAAAAGATGGAGTCTGGACAGTGAATTCCTTTCTAAAGCAGAAGAAAAGTGTTCCTCTGTGGCAGGTCTGGGCTCAGCTTGGTTCAGGCTTGCTGTGATATGAGCAAGAGCCTGAAACAACCAATCTCAGGATCCCATTTAAATGGTTTTATCAGTGGAAAGAGTATTAATCTCTCAAAAACACATGTTTATGGGAAGTTTGGTTTGGAGATGTATGTGTTTCTAACTGAAATCACTTTGGAAAGGGAGGAGGAGCGGGCCTCAAAACTGCTAAAATAACACTTTTCTAATTCTTCTGGTTCAAAGTAACTTTTCATTTGGAAATGTAAGCTAATAACAGCTCGGCTTCTTGACCACTTCTCACAGTGAAAACAAAACACCAGAATTAGAGCAACAAAGCGCTGTGACCTAAAGCAAAGGTTTTACTCCCTTTTTTTCAGTTTACAAATACTGCCAAGATCTCAGTGCTCCACTCCAGCCCAGGACGGCTGCTTCAGGTCCCTGCTGCTTCCCTTCAGATGGGACTATGATGTGGTTCAGACCCAAAAACTGCTCGGGGGTGGGACTGTGTTTTGCTCAGCTGGGGCAGGCGTGGGCGAAGGGCAGGCAGGAGCCGGGATTTGGCTTTTCCGGAGCTGCTGGGGAATCGCAGACACCTCGGTGGGTGAGCTGGCAGAGATGGCTGAGGGAGATAGGGAGCACACCCGGGGAGGCCACGGGAGACGGGCGGCTTGGCTGGCCCGAGCGGCGACGGGCTCTTATCGCCGCCACGGTCTCTGCAGAAGGGCTTTGGGAAACCCACGTGTTGCCAGATCTCAGCGCTGATTATTTTCTTCAAAATAAAAGGCATTATTTTCGTACTGGGAACCTCCACTTCAGCGCTCTCCCTCCTCCTCTCTCTCTGTCTCTCTCCCACACGCACACGTTTTTGCTGCCTTGGGGGATTTTAGCAGCAGCAGCAGGGCTCTGAAAAACAGATTCTGCAGGAGTGGGCAAAGGGAGATGCTCGCTCGGTGCTGGGCTGTGGGGTAAAGTTTCCAGCAGTGTGGAAAAAGAGAACAGAAAACAGCGATTCATACAAAGCCTAAAGCTGGGCTTCGGCCGCTTTGTCTCGCAGGGAAGGTGTCAAACCCCTGGCAGCGCTGGGAGCTGGCACTTGAAGAGGCTCCAAGGCTGTGGGAGCGTGGCAAGGGGCCGAGCTCCCGGTGGCACCGAGCGCGGTGCCACCGCTGCCACCCGGCCCTCGCCGGTGGCCACCGATTGATCGCAGCCCCTCGAGCGGCGTCCCCGACCCCAACGAGCCGCTCTCCATCCGAACCCCGAGCCCCGCGCCGAGCCGGGCAGACATGTGTGTGCGTGTGGGGCTGGATGTTGATTTTTCCCTGAAACAACTCAAGGCTTTATCAGTCCCATCTCTTTCCCACGGTTTTCTGTTGCCAGTGAGGTCACTGGTCCCTTTAAACTGGGGCTGAGGCCAATGTGCAGCGGGTGGAAGGGGGGCCGTGGGCAGGAGAGGCGGGGGGGACATGAGACGGTTCACACAGACTGTTCCTTTTACAGGAAGACTTGGGATTTCGACCAGCGAGCGGGAGGAGGCGGCGGGGCTCGGAGGGGGGGCCCTGGGAACCGGGGAGCGCCGGCGCGGCCGCGTAATCCGTCACTCCCGGGAGATGGTGGCTCATTAACCCATTACCCGGGAGGTGGGGACGTGCCGGGAGGGAGCCAGGCGAGGAGAGCCGGGGGTGGGAGAGGCACAGCGGGCAGGGGAGGAGCCGTGCGGGGCCGGAGCGGCGGAGCCCGGGCAGGGACAGAGCGCTGCCCCGAGCGCGGCGGGCGAGCACGGCACAGGCGGCCACCGGGGCCACGCGTGGGGCAACCTCGGCCAGCCCGGCGGCCTCTCCCCGTGCCAGGATGAAGCGGCTCTGCGAGGAGAGCTCGTCCGACACGGAGTCTGACGGCACCATCGACGTGGGCCGGGAGGAGGAGTACAGGTGAGGGCAGGCTCTGTCCCACGCGGGGTTTGGGGTAAAAAAACCCCAAAAGCCCAGCACCGCTCCCTGCGACCTGCTCGGGGCGGCAGCGCTCGGTGCCTGCCGGGGCACGGCACGGGAGGGCACCGGGGCTGCCACGGGGCACAGCACGGGAGGGCACCGGGACGGGCACCGGGGCTGCCACGGGAGGGCACCGGGACTGCCACGGGGCACGGCAAGGGAGGGCACCGAGTCTCTCACCGCCGCGCCGGCACGGCACGGGAGGGCACCGGGGCTGCCACGGCTGCACCGGGGCACGGGAGGGCATCGGGGCTGGCACGGCTGCACCGAGCACGGCACGGAAGGGCACCAGGTCTGCCACGGAAGGGCACCGGGTCTGCCACGGCTGCACCGCGAGTCCCTCACACCTCGCTTAACCCCTCCGGGTCGGGCTGGTCCTGCGGGATGACCCCAGAGTGCCGGCCAGGGCTGATGCTGGCCATGGGGCTGACCCAGCAAGGGAACCCAAGTGGCCATAAAAGTGTTCAAGCTGCGTTAGGAGCTTCAGGAGAATCCCATCAAATGTGGGTTCTCCGGCCAGGTGGGAGAAGGGCAGTGGGAGCCCGCGCTGTTCTCTGCACCCCGAGATGGGGCAGCCCCCCCAGAGCAGAGGCACTCACATTTTTGCACACAGGCAACCCGAGGAATGTGAAAAAACTGAGAAGTTTTGCATGAGAAAAACGCTTCTGCCGTGCTGATGCATCGGTAAGGCAGCAGCTGGGGCTGTGATGTGTTGGGGAAGGGCTGCCCCGGTGCCCCTCGGCAGCGCAGGCTCTGTCCCATCGCTGCTGAGCTGCACTCTCGGCTTTGCTGTTTGGGAATGGTGAGGACAGGAACCGTGTGTGGTTCCCCAGGCGATGCCCTCAGGCTCCCCTGGCACCGGGCATCCCAGGCTGGGTCAGCCCTCCCAGGCTCCGAGGGTGCAGGCTGAAGGAAAGGCTCTGTTATTTGTTCCCATCCAAAAATCAGCTGCTTTTGAACTCTTGTTTCAGTAGCCAAGAGTTTCCCCTCCCTCAGCGTCCAGCGAGGCCTTGGATTAATTCATTCTCTCTTGCTCTTTGGTATCCTGAGTGGAGAAACTGCCTGGCTGGTGCCAAGCTCAGCTTCTCATGGGACTAAATTCATGAATCTGCTTCTGATACAGTCGCAGCAGAGTCGGGCACATCTTACACAAAATGTCCTGCAGAAATTCCCTGAGCCCTCATGCGTTTCCAAGTGCATCAATATTTAAGCTGCTTTCCTGCTGCAGCTGAAATGTATCCCACCTCTTCACATCAGTGCAGCACAGAGTCCATAGGACCCAGAGGGACAAAACACTGAAATTGTCACAATATTTTATTTTCATGACCAGTAATGATGAACTTTTAATCTCTCCCTGGTGCTGCTAATGTGTTTGCCTTCTCGAGCCAGTGGTGGAACCAGGCTGGCTGTGATCTGGTGATATTTGTATAGGTGGATGTTGTTCCTCATGCCACGCAAATCTACGGCCAAAAGAGCTGTTCCTGCCCTGCTGGGGGCACACCCTGAGTAATGCCATCCTGCATGGGATGCTGGTGCAGCCAGAAAAATCAAACATTTCCAGGTGGGGAGTGAGGAGGAGGAGGAGTGATTAGAGCAGAGAGAGGCTGCCTGGCTGGGGTTCCCAGCCCATTACCCATCGGTTGAATGGTTTGGGCAAACCAGTTTCCCTGTAGTGAGGGGATGAGTCACGCCGGGTGTGAGGCTTGGATCAGTGCTGGAGCAAGTTTAGGCTGTGGGGTCACTGCAGAAGTGCAAGATCTGCTCAGTTCACAGCCAGAGTTATGCTGTGGATGATAAAACCAAGCAAAGAGCAATGCAGAAATTTTAATCACTGGAGAATATACTCACGCTATCTTTTGTGTGGTTCAAATGCATCAGATGTACTTTTAAAATGTATTTTGCAGTGAGATGGGTGTTGATATCCACATCAACAAGAGCAAAGCATTCAGACAGCTCTACAAAGAGAGTTTCAAAAATCTCTATTCCTCTTTGGGTGCCTACTTTGCATTTCCAGGTGAATCCAGCACCTGCCCCCTGCACCTATAACACTCTAGTGTCCATACAGAGCCCATTTTCACACCAGAATTGCTAATTTTCTGTGTATCTGTGTAGCTGGTAATGCATGTTAGTACTTGTGGAGCCAGCCAGCACCTCTGCCCAGAGAGAGCCCACCCAGCAGACATTCAAATAGGGGACCTGTATGGAGATGAGCAGAGCAGGCAGTAGAAGAACGTGTTATTGTGTAAAACCACTTCTGAAAGCTCCTCGCTTGGGCCTATTTTTAATAGGCTGTGCTGGGTCGGCTCGCTGCAGACAGCACTGTCTGTGCAGGAAAATCTTTAATAGACTCTTATTAAAATGCTTCGTCCAACTGAAAAACATTTGGATTGGGGTGAACCCAAGTGCCCCTTTTCCAGATTTGGGTGTGTGACACCAGCTCTGCTCCCTGCGGCCGGGGCTGTGCTCACAGCCCTGCTCGGAGTGAGTTTCGTAAGGCGCAGGAACAGCCCCGAGCCAGCTGCCCTTTGCAGAGGGACAAACCCTGCTTGGGGAGGTGGGAGGTGGCCCAGCCAGCCTCATCCCCCTCCTCAGCCTCAGGGTTCTTGCTGCAGGCAGTTTCCCACGCCTGGTTATCCGTGGTTATGGAGACTTCACCTCCATAGGGACCCCAGGGTTGAACTTTGCCTCCCTCTGCGTGTCTTGTGCTGACCTTTGGTGCTTTTAGCTGGGCAGGCACAGAGTGGTTTGTGGGGCCCTGTTCCTTAGATTGTCCCCACGATGTCCCTCACCCTCTGGGCAGAGCTGTGAGCCAGCAGGAGGGTCCCTGCTCTGTCACCTCCTGCCAGGTGTCCTCTCTGAATGGTTCAGGGGTGTCCGTGAGTTCAGAATATCCCAGCCCACCCCGAAAATTGCGGTTTGGGAAGCGACTTCTCTGGGAAGCCCTCAGAAACCACATCAGTGCCACCACTGGCCTCACCCTGAGGAGCAGCCAGCCCTCCCTGGGTGGGAGCTGGGATCCCAGGGCTCAGATCCCTCCTGCTATCGTGGCTCCAGGATGCAAAGCCCTGCAGACAGGGCAGGCTCAGACACGAGACAGAGACGAGAGGTTCACACATGGAGGAAAAAAGGCCATGACTCCAGAGCTCAGATTGCTGCTTCTCCAGCCCTGTGGAGATGCCATCACAGGCTGGGATGGAAGAATTGTGCCTGGGAGTGGATGGACAGTTTGGTGCAGAAATCTGTCCCAGGCTGGTTCTGGGATGTTCTCGGAGGGGAGAGAGTGGGATTCAAGTCTCTGCTTTGCTCCCCATCCCCAATTCCTGAGCTCTGTGTTGTGGGTAAAAATGAGATGGGAACCACAGAAGACATTTTTTGGGGTGGGGGGGAGGAAACTGCAGATGGCAAACGTGTGTAGAACATATGTGCAACAGAGGTTGCTCTCCAGCCAGAAATGATCCCCTCTCCTTCCTTTCCAGCCATGTTTCCAGGTCTGTGTCTCCCACCACGACATCTCAGATACAAGCCAGGAAGAAGAGGAGAGGGGTGAGTGTTCTTTATGATGATCAGGGCAGCTGTGTCCCCTGATCAGGCTGGTCCTGTGTGCACTGGGGGGCTGTTGGCCAGTCCTTACTGTTAAAATCACCTTTACACTGCTCCTGCTCCACCTCCTGCAGAACTCTCCCAAAAAGCCAATTGGCAGAAAAGGAGAGAGCAATTTCACCTGGGCTTACCACACCAGCCCACGTTTCTCCACCCAACTTCTGCACCCCAAAACATTGACACACACAGCCCTTCCAAAGCACCTGGAGGGTTTTAGACCTGTGAGCTGTGGCTGTAAGTGACTGTGGTTCCTTCTGTCTGCTTGGGAATCTCCCACAGATCATCGAGAAGCGGCGCCGTGACCGCATCAACAGCAGCCTCTCGGAGCTGCGGCGCCTGGTGCCCACGGCCTTTGAGAAGCAGGTGTGTGTTTGGGTTTGCTGAGCCCCTGGTGCCCCTGGGAGGCTGCAGGGTTTGGGGTACAGCCCCTAGATTGAGGCAGTCTGGAGCAAGGCTTTGCCTTTCTTATCCTCCTCACTCGCGGGAGTAAGTAGGTGGTGGAAACGGGGTGGTGAAATGATATTAGCAAATATTCAGGAGCCCTGGGGAGGATCAAATCAATCTAGGAAGTGTTTTGCAGATATGAGGAAGCACAGAAATGGGGTTTTTTCAATCTGCATCATGAAGGAGCTCTTTTTTCTGCTCACTCGATGTGAAAAACAGAGCCCTGGTTGTTGCCCTATGCCATTCTGAGCACTCCTGGGCTTCAGAGAGGTTTCAGGGAGGAAATCATTGGTCAGACCCTGGCTCCTGACCATAAAATGACAAATGGCTTTTCCTTTCTGCTCCCAACACAGGGGTCTTCCAAGCTGGAGAAGGCAGAAATTCTGCAAATGACAGTGGATCACTTGAAAATGCTTCACGCCACAGGAGGAGCAGGTAAGAGCTGCTCTTAGGAGCACATGGGTGAGGTGAAGGTGCAAATCTGGAAGGAAAATTCCTCACTGGAATTTGGGGAGCTGCCTCCAGCCAGCTCTGCCTGCTTCCCAAGGGAAACACCTTTTCAGGGAGGGCAGATGGGCATTTTCCTACAGATGGGTCAGCACCCCATGCATCCATTTGGGAGTCTGGGGTATGTGAGATGCTGAACCCCCAGCCCCACAGGGACAGCACACTGTTGGTGTCACACCCCCTGCTAAAAGCTGTTTTGCCAGAGACTCATTTATTCCTGCTCAGAAATGGAGCCTGCTTCCAGAAAAACCATATTAAACTCTTTACCTCCTCCCTGGGATACATTTCCTGCGGAGGCTGAATTCTGCATGAGGACTCTGCAAATAAACAAGGCTTTTTTTCCCTTTCTGTTCTTTTTTTTTTTTTTTTTGTGTCTGTGTCTCTTGGTTGTTATAAGAAGAGAGAGGGAGCCCTGTGCAAAATCCAACAAAGGTCTTATTTGTACTGAGACCTCAGTACAGACCCTCTGTCCTGTTCCAGTTAACAGGATGGAGATCACAGCTCCAGGAAAGAAGCCTCTGGCTTGCTTACCACCCAGTTTTGGCTTGCTGGGGACATTGCTGGCATCCAGGCTTTGGTTCAGGGCTGTAACTTGGTCTGGAACATTTGTTTAGATATTCAGTTTGACTGCACTGCAACAAAGGGCTGCATTGTCACGAGAGACCCCATCAAGCACAGTGGTCCAGCACTTCACTGTGCTGTGACATTCTCTGCTTTATTGCTTATGGTCTCATGAAGCTGCAAGTTGGGAGCAGAAGCCTGAAAATCAGCGGTTGGTTGGTGATTTCTGTGGCTTTGAGCTTTCTCAGCCCAGCTGCTTTGGTTCTGACACTGCTTTAAAGGGAGTGTAAATTTTGGGAGCCAGGCAGAGGGAAGTGGTGCTCAGCTGTGCGTTGAGGAGACACTGTCCTGAGTGGAATATCCCACTGGCAAAGGCAGCCCAGTCTATCTCACAACCACATCTCCAGCATCACTGGTAGAATCCAATAGAAAAAAACCCTTCCTGCCTGAGCACAGCTAATGAAACTCCTTGTGGTCTCACAGCAGTGAGAAGCTCCCTGACCCTGGTGGGTTTATCCCTCTGAGATAACCACAGATGCCTCTCTCATCTCACAAACATCCAATCCCTTGGGACACCCACTTGGCTGCCTGCTTCAGGAATATCACACGGCAGCAAAGTGCCTCAAGTGAGATACACAGTGCATTAGAGAGGGTACTGAAATCCAAGCGCATTCCTGAGCTCTGCACGGTTTTACTGTCACCCGTGTCCTCTCCCTCCAGGCTTCCTGGACGCCCGGGCTCTGGCTGTGGATTACAGGAGCATCGGCTTCCGCGAGTGCCTCACCGAGGTTGTCAGGTACCTGGGCATCCTCGAGGGCCAAAACGCTGCCGACCCCATCCGGCTGCGACTCCTCTCGCACCTGAATAATTACGTGGCAGAAATGGAGCCTTCACCCGTGGCCACCTCCCTGCTGCCCATCCAGAGCTGGCCCTGGTCCTTCCTTCACGGCGCCGCCGGGCCCGTGCAGATGCCCAGGAGGGAGGCTGCTCCCGCTGCCCCGCTTGTTTTGACTGCATCTTCCCTGCCTTACCCCAGCCCTGCAGTGAGGCCGGCCCCTCTCCGCCGTGTCCCCGGTGAGATGCTGCCCTCCCGCCGCAGCTTCCTGGCCAGCAGGATGGGCTCCTCCAGCCGCAGGGCCCGCGGTGCCGGCGCGGCCGCAGCCGTGCCAGCCGTGCCCAGGATGGCATCACCAGCGGGAGCACTGAGAGAGGGCTCATCCAAGAGCAGCCAAATCGCCACGTTCCTCTTCTCCCCGGCCTCTGCAGGCGTCCCTGTGCCACCAGCTTATGCAGCACCTCCCGTCTTGGGCGCTGCCACGCAGGGACCAGGGATCAGGGTTGGGACATCCAGGATCTGCCGCTCCTGGGCGACGGAAATCGGGGCTTTCTGACCCTCCCTCGCCCTCCGGAGACAGGAGTTCTTCAGTGTTCATCACCCTGAGGACAAACTCGGTTGAAAAGGCATCTTTCCTGCTTTGCAGAAGCCAAGGATCCATAGAGAAAATTCTCTCTGCTCTTGCCTCCCTCCTCGCGCCGCCCTCCTCGCCTCGCCACCACACGTCCTCTCCCTCGTGATGCCTGCAAACACAAACCACATCCAGTTCCATGCACTTGTCTGCACGAGGCCACGCTCCAGACCCTTCTGGATACCAGGGAGGGGGCACACGCAGATCCCAGCCCCGTTCCTCCTCCAGCAAACCCCTCTGCAGAACCCAGCCTTGCTCTCCTTTGGAAAACAGCCAGCATTGAAATACTGCCTTTATTTCCCTGGGGACTCGGAGCTGCCAGCCAGACTTGCTCGTGCCGGTTCCCTGCGACTCATCCCCCAGCTGCAGCACCTAATTTTGGTGTGCTGGGATGGACACAGCTCACACCCCATGCCCAGCACTGCTGGCACCCTCCAGGCAGGCTCCAGCGCCCCCAGCTCCCGAAGAGAACTGGCTGCCTGCTAATCCCTGTGCTTTCCTCTCTGCATTACCAGCTTTTCCCACTTATGTGCCCTTAAGGTGGAGTGAGGCAGCGGCTTAGCAGGGCTCGTTCTCACAGCCCGGCTGAGATCCTGCCGTGGCTGCAGGGCCTGTGCTGGGTTTCCAGCACAAACCCTGCTGGAGAAGCCAGCCAGGCTGCCCAGGCACAGCCCCTGCCCCGCACTGAGGTGTGAAGAGGTGAGACAGAGGATTTCAAAGGGATGCCTGTCACCGAGGGGAAGGCTCTGACTGCCAAAGTGAGAAGAAAATGCCTTTCCCTCTGCCAGCCTCCCTGCTGGAGCTGTCTCTCCTCCACCCCCTGCTGAACAGCCGTGACTGCAAATGGGTTGGAGCAGCCTGAATTTGAAGTGCCTCCCTTGTTCTCCCTGAGCTCAGCATCCCTCACCCTCCCCTCCCACGATGTCTCTGTTTTCTTTCTCCAGCACTATGTTTGGGTCTCACACCTCTCATCCCCCTCCCTGGGCCAGGACCAAAACCCACTGAGGTGTCACTGCACTTGTCCTGAGTCCTGAGAGCTCTCCCTGCCTTGTCCTGTGTGCCCCATGATGACTGTCACAGCAGATCACACCTCTGCTCCAGCAGCTGGCCTCCCCTCCTCTCCTCTTTGGGCAGAAAGAACAGAAGCTTGAAGCTTTCAAGCCACCCTGTGCCACATCCCATGGTGGCAGGGCAGGGTATCCCAGTGTTCCCCCTCACCTGGACAGCCCCCTGCATTTGTGCCTTGACTTGCTGGGATACCTGTGCAGAATATTCTGGACCCAGCTGCATGCCCAACCCTTGCCCACCTCTACAGCACTCCCACATGGAAAGGGAGGAGAGGTCAGTGCAGAGAAAGGTTAAAAAGAGGGAGAAGATCTCTTTTGAATGGGAGAAACTCTTCCCATGCCTCAGGTCAGAGGTGCAGCCGGTTGGGCTGTGTGGATGAGCTGTTGTTTTCCTTCCTGCAGATGGTATCTGCCGTGTGCATGTCAATGTATGTATCTGCCATTGTTTGGGAAATGAGTCCCTCCCAGCTGTTTTGGTGGAAGTCATCTCACTTAACACACAGAAATGCCTCTGCTGCTTCTCACCCTTGTCCTCGAGTGCTGGAATCAGCCAGGAACAACATATTCCCTTTTTAATAAAGCCACAAGAGGGAAATCCTTGTGGGCCCTGGCTGTTCCTGCAGCTGGTTTGTGCACTAGAGCTCACGGCCTCACTTTACACTGTGCAGTGCTCTTAGATTCACGAGCTGTGACATCAACAAAGGTGTCAAATAAAGTCTTTCAAACCCTTGTCCTGGTTGTGCAATGTAGTGTTGAAGTGAATCCAATCTGCTCGGATCACAGAAGGGACCTGGGGAGGTCATTGGTGAGTAATTTTGTGCCAGGTTTTGATCCCTGAAAAGCTTCAAGAAATAAAGGTAAGATGCAGATTTTAAGGTGACATCCCCTCTGATTGTTTTATAGCTCCTGGTCATTCTGGCCCCAAGACTTTTTACTTTGGAAAACGAGTCAGAATCAGACGGGTATTCACCAAGGCTTGCCCTGAGATTGGCAATGGAAGAAATAATTTCATTTCATGTCTAGAAGAGTGTCAGGGAAGAGATGGGGTCTGGCAGAGCCTTGCAGCCAGACTGAGGGCTCGCCCTGGTCTCCTGACCCTTTGCAGCCAGGACCAGAATAACCCCTGTGGCATCTCGCTGTTGGGAAATGCTTTGGACTAAACAAAGAGCCACAGCTGAGAGCCTGTCTCTGTTTTGAGGAAAAGACCAGTAAATGATCCCTCTTCGTGAAAGATGCTTGGGAGAATTTTACTGGGGAATGGTGGGAATTCAACTTCCTTTCCCATAACTCCTTCTCGCTGCAAAATGCCTTTCAAAACCGCCCATAAATCCCTTCCTTAAGTGCTGTGTGGGGAATTGCTGGAAGGGAGCAACTGCAGCTGTGATGGAGTAATGCAGCATCCGTCTGGGAGCGGGGAGAAACTTCAAGAGCAATAATGGGGCTATTGATGATGGCTTGTCCCGCTGGTGCCCGGGCTGCCCTGACCCGGCTGGAGGTGGCGGTGGGAGCTCAGTGCTCTGCTGTGGCCTCGGCCAGAGAGAGGAACCAAAACCAAATTCCCCCTCCGTGGGAGGCAGCCACACAAACCGGCCCCGCGGGCTACAGGGCTAAAACAAAACAGAGACAGTGGAAAAAAAAAATTAAAAAATAAAAACCAAACCCACTTCCTGATCTCTGCGGATCAAACGGGAGCCAGGGTGGGTGGAAGGGCATCGGTTCAGGCCCGTGGGGTTTTCTCCCCACAGCAACACGGTGATTACAGAGCTCGGGACTGCAGCTTCATTTTATTTATTTTCCCAGGGTTTTCTTTAGCCTAAACCCTAATGCATCCTGGCAGCTTTTGATCTACCCTGCAGGGGAAATCCCCGAACTCTTGGTGCACTCCCTTCATCCTTGTTCTTCAGGCAAAAAAAAAAATTCCTGATGGAGAAGGCCGTGGGAAGGCGTGGGCAGCTCGGTGGCACAGCGGTGTTAAACAAGGCTCCCACCCAACGTGGAGCAAAACAGGGTCCTGATGAACGAGCTTGGAGGGGACAGGGACACTCCCAGGCTGTGGGAGCTCTGCTGTGCAGCAGGTGCTGCAGGAGCCAGCCCTGCTCTCCCAAATTCCCCTGCATGGCAAACATCGCTTATCTCAGCTCTGCTGCTCTCTGCCCTGGGTGAAATGTTCTCCCTCCTCCCTGCTCCTGGAGCAATCCCGCCCTGCCATCTGCTGGTGAAATCCTAAAGCCGAGGAGGAGAAACCCTAAACCAAGGGCAGCATTTGGTGGAAAACCTGCCATCTGTGCTGAGAACTGGCTGATCTTTCGGGGTGACCATCAAGGACTGAGGCACAGCAGCTTGGGAGGCCTCTGGGTGATGGATGGGTCACCCACCAGCACCATCGATGGGCATGGATTGGCCAGATGAAGCCATGAACAGATGTCCCCACTGCTCCAGGCACTGCTGAAGGTCCTGAGAGAGCCAGCTGGGAGGATCTCAGGTATCTCAGGTCACCAGAAGCAGCTGCACTCGTGTGCTGAGGGCACCAAGAGCAGGGGGTCTCTGGGGCAGTTTTGTACCCCCAGCCTGTCAGTCCGTGTGGGGAGTGAAAAGGATGGAGCAGGACACAGGACTGTGGCTGTCTGCACCAAGTCCCCAGGGAGGGAGCACAAATGTCACTGAATATGCTTCAAATCAGAGCCACAGCGGCTGCAGCAGCCAAAGGGCGTTTTATGTGGAAACACGCTCTTTGAGCTGGGCTGTGTTTTGACTTTAGCTGTCAAAGCAGGAGCTGAACACTTCCACAGCGACATGCCTGTGTCATGTCCCTGGTTTCCCAGCGGAGGAGGTGCCAGCTGTGAAGGACCAAGCACAGAACAGTGGCAGGTGTGATCCCACCAGTGCGGCCTCGCAGCACCTCTCAGCTGTTGAGAGAATGATGAGAGCAGGAGTAGGAGGATTTGTGCCATTCGTGTTTTTCAGGACAGAAAATATTGCAAATCACTACAATTTGCTTTGCTATTTTTACCTTTTTTTCTGCTACTCTTGATTATTCCACTGTAGTGGAAGATTATTCTGCTGAAGGGGAAGATATCATATGCCATTTTTATGATAACGTTGTATCCTGCATTTAAAGCAAATTAAAGGCAATTTAACAATTGAAAAGCCACAATGCCCAGCTAACCAGGGTCTACAGATTATCTTAGTCCCCCTTAACAGGACAGCCATGGAGCCTGAAGGTCACTGATGAATCACTGAATCCTGCACTGCTGTGTCCTCACGCTCCGCTGAAGATGCTGGAAATAGATAATTACGGATCTCCCCGGAGCTGATCTCGTGAGCGTGAAGCCACGGGACGGCAGCAGAGGGGGATGAATCCCTCTCCCTTTCCAGCAGCTTTCTGTTGGGAGCTGTTTAAGCCTCACCATGGGAAGAGGGACTGACAGCTCGCTTTCCATGGGGAGACATTGGGATAGGGCAGCCCATGATGGGAGCTGGCACAGCACCAGGGCTGCCACAGGAACTCGTGCTAATTTGGGGAAAAATGATGCTCTGAAGAGGAGGAGGAGGTTGTGGGAACAGCTCCAGCTCTGACCGCTCCTCGTCCTGCTGCCTGCGACACCTCCCAAACCAGAGTTTGGAGCAGCAAGAAGAAAAATCCCAAGGAATTGTTTGCGCTCCTGGTGCATTCCTCTGCTCCACGGCCCCCCTCTCCCCAGAAGGCTTCTCTGGATTTTTTTTGTGTTTTGTGGTGGGACTGAGCTGCACCGTGAGACATCTGCACATGTAGGATGGGGTGGGAGTGAAAACAACCCCAAAAACTCTTCTGGGGTTTGTTGCTGCGGATTCATCTCCGTGATAGCTGCCCCCAGTGGATTGTTCATCCCTCAATCTATTGGGGTGAAACTTGTGTTTTAGCTTATGGCTATTGCTCCATGTTGGGAACAATGAACTCTCTAGCACGTTCCTCTGACACCTCTTGGGGATATTTTATGGATTTATGGGATCCCCTCTCAGCCTTCTCTCCTCCAGGCTCAGCTCCCGCAGCCTCCCCTCATGAGGGCGATGCTCAGGCCCCAAACCATCTTTGCGACCTCTGCCGTACCCCCCCTCCAGCATCTCCTTTCCTTTATTACCCTAAATCAAATCACGCAAGCGACACAATTTCCAAGAAAATTAACTTTAATCTTTCCCAACGCCGCCCGTTCTCCTGCAGCACCCCCGAAATGGTGGAAGCCGGCAGGGAGCCAGCAGAGTCCTCCCGCCCGCTGGGGGGCGCTGCCTGCGGCGCGGGGCGCTCCGGCCCGGCCCCGGCCGCCTCCTCTCGGCGGCACCGCGGCCCACTCGCGCCGCCGCGGCGCCTATAAAGGGCCGCCCGCCGCCCGAAAACCGCCGCCTCTCGCCTCTCTGCCCGCCGCGGCCGCACCGCGTGAGTCGGGGTCGGGACCGGCGCCGCCGAGCCCGCCCCGGGTCGGTGCCGCGGGGTAGGGAGCGCTCGGGGCAGCGCGGCGCGCTGGGAGAGCGGGGCGGCCGCGCCCTGCCCGCCCCGCCCTCAGGCCGCCGCGTGCCGCGCTGGTTTATTTATAATACCTTCAGGCTATCTAGCCGAGCCAGATTTAAGAGAAATAGTTGTATTAGTGCGTGTTAGAGCTTTATTTATTTATTTATGTAGTTGTTTGTTTTTTGTTTCCTCAGAAAATCAACGGGCCGCCGCTCTGCAGAATCTGGGCTAAATCGAAGCGCAAGATAAAGAGACATTGGGGTTTTAGGAGGTTTTTTTGCCTCAAAGCGCTCGGGAGCCGGCGGATGAATTCTGGCGTCTTATCCTCTCCAGGAGGTTTAACTTTGGGGTATTTTTGCTGATTTTTCAAGCTTGCACAATCCTCTCAGCTGCTCCGTGTCTTGGTGCCAGCCCCCCTTGTCCCAAGCTTCTGCCGGCCGCAGCTTAGCCTTTAATTAAGAGTTTTGAGCGTTCTCGCAGCATTAATATTTATAAGGAGCTTGACTTAAGACCCCCCCCAAGTGAAAAACCCCCAGTGGTTGAGAGCGCCGAGGGGAAGATGAACACGGCCGCCAGCAGTTACCCCATGGCCTCGCTGTACGTGGGGGACCTGCACCCCGATATCACCGAGGCCATGCTCTATGAGAAGTTCAGCCCGGCTGGCCCCGTGCTGTCCATTCGGGTCTGCCGGGATATGATCACCCGCCGCTCCCTGGGCTACGCCTACGTCAACTTCCAGCAGCCCGCAGATGGTAAGTGACAATTGCAGCCGCATCCGTGGCTTTTTTCCCTCTTATTTTAACTCGTTTTTCCCCCACTAATTCACGTGTTGCCCATCACAGCGTTACAGGGTGAGTCGTCTCTTTCTAGTGATTGGAGCTGGAAGATTTTTTACTGTTTGGTGTCTACAAAATGCACTTCTTACTAACATCTCTCATTTTACACAGGCCTGTTTCTTGCGCTGATAGTAAATTTCAGAGATTTGTGTTTTTTCCTCTCAGGAGAAAATAATCCCCGTGGTATTCATTCTGGGGTAGTTTGGGGCTGTTTCTGTGGGCATTTGTGCAGCCAGTCCTAGCAGAGAAAGTTCAGAGTAGCCAGCCCTGGTTGAATGCTCATTTAAGTGACTGATCTGTGGCTGCTCCACACACTCCCAGTTTAATAAATTTAATATCTCCTGTTGTTCAAGCAGCTGGATGTGCCTCTCACCTGTGGAAGTGGCATTCTCGCTTTAAAGTGAAATAAAACACTTTGTTCAACGTGTGGAGAACCAGATTGTCTCATGTGCAGAAGCTACATTTGCTTTGCTCTTGCCAGACTCTTTTTCCACACTTTGTTTCCTGCTCAAAGCCAGGTGTTGCAGAGCTGAAGCAGCACATGAAAGATGGGACAGGAGAGGTCATTTTGGAACACGTCTTTTCTGGAAGGAAAATGGGTCAGCATTTTCTGCCCCAGTTTTCAGAGCTCTGCCTGCTGACTGCTGCAAGTTTGTTGCTCCGTGCTGGGATTTAACAGCATCTCTCTGTGATAGAGGCATCCAAGTAGAGATAAGAGTGATCTTTTCCCCTGAGTTCAGAATCAGTTTACAGCAGCACAGATTTCAGCAACAAGTCAACTTTGCTTTACATTTTTGCAGAGTTTCCATCCTCTCCCAGGGCTGTTCCTTGTGATGCCATTTCCTTGGGCTGGTCTGACTGAGCACTTTCTTTTAATTCTTTCCCTTATCATGCTGATTAAAAGCTGACTTGCACCCCACTGTGTAATTTCTCATTCATGGCACAGAAAAGCTTTTGTTTTTAGGCAGTATATTTGTGTCTTTAAGATTCTCAGCGAGAAAGAAGGAACCTGAGGGCCTGTATGTGTGGTCCTACCCTGCCCTGTATAAAATCACGTTGGTCCATTTATGTCCTGAAAGTTATCCCAGCTCACCTACCTTCCTGCTCTGATCTCCTTTTGCAGGATCAGAGACATAAAAGCAACCAGCAGAAACAAAAGCAGGGAGGAACTCCAGCTTGAATTACACAAATTTTGGGGAGATGGGCTGCAGCAGTGTAGATAAAGTTCTCTCAGAGCAGAAAAGAGTGATCTCAGAAGGGATCAGTGGCTGGTCCCATCTGCACCTCGTACAAATGGGGGCCTTCCCAATATATTCCAAGGTAATCTTTTATGGTAATAAATAGGCAGGAATTTAGGGGGAGGTTGCACCATTCTGGGCTGCTGGGGAGGCAGCAGACATTTTAGGAAGCTCCTGGGCTTGGAGTGATACTTGGAGCAAGTAGCTGGTGTCTTGTTACTGGTAGGTCTTAGAAGGTCAAGTGGTTTAAACCTAATCATTGAGTGAATATTGGGGCAGGGAAATAGTCAAACTCCTCCTGCTCTTATGAAGAAATGTGAATTTTGGAATTTCTCCTGTCAAACTGCAGCATAACTAAAAAACCCAGCTGCTGCACTCTGTGTAATGCAGCAGGACATGCAGAGATAGTTTGGAAGAGGGCTGTGGTCTCTCCAAGACAAACTCGACTATGAAGAATATAATTTTTGTTGTAAAATGCAGAAATTTGGACTGTTTTCAGGGTGGCACTTGCCTGCATGAGGCTTCCTGAGAGGAGGAGGGATTCTGTGTTTTCTTCCAGGAATGCATAATCAGAAATGCACTTGGCTTCATCCCACTAAATCTGAGAAAAGCTGAGGGGGGAGCACTGTAGGGATCTGATGGGATTTATGGTTGAGAGTAGGTGCTTACAGTAATCAGGAGGTTTTGTGCTCTGCAGCCTTCTTGTGGGCACGTGGTATGTTTGAACTGCTAGTAGGTGTTAAAAAGGTTGATAAATGAGAATTTGCATTTCCCTGGCACCTTTTGTGGAAGGGTGGGGGCTTTGTAAATCTGAAGAAAGCAATGTTTTAACTTTATTTTGGCATGTTTTAGAGCAGGACTCTGCCCCTGTTCCAAAGAGCAAATCAAGCAGCCAGAATTTCCCCATTTCAGGGTCACAAGGAACTCACACACATCTTAAACATGCTCTGCACTTCCAGGTCCCTGTGTCCAAACTGGGCCAGAACTTTTGTTATTTTCTACAGTTTTTTAGATGCTGGAGTGATGCTGGACAGGCATTGTCTAACTGGCAGCAGTCTGCTGCAGAGAGGTTATTTTTAGGGAAAATGAGCTCTGCTGCTTTTGATTGCAGCTCCTTGCTGTAGTAACCAGGGAATGCTGAATTCTGAGCCTGTCATCCTGTGATAGGCAGGGTGAGGAAACACTTCAAAGTTCTGGCTAGTTCAGGCTCAGCAGTGGTTGTTAATATTTATTCTTTTTCACTGTGCAGAAGGGGAAGAAAACAAACTCAACAAACAAGCTGAATTTCTCTTTTCATGTGTTGCATGGAACTGAATTCCAAACATTGACAGTCACAAAAAGACAGTCAGGGCAGTGAAGCAGAGAAACTTCAGTTTGGCTGCAGAGATAAGGTGTTCTGAAAGTGTAGGGAAAACAGAATGTTTCCCAAGCTGAGGAGGATCCCAGGGCTGGAAATAGATCCGTGTTTTTGTAGGAAAGTATAAATAAACTTGTTTGTTCTCCTCCTTGAAGACAGTGCAAAGGAGGAGCTGTGTAAGGCAAATTGTGAAGTTAAAAGGGAAGAGTTGGTACTGCCACAAGCTTCTTGAAACAGCATTTTGTTGTAACCTCAGTGATTGAGGAATTTAATTCTTTTGAATATGCACTATCTCTTTTTTTAAAAAAATAAGTGGCTAAATGTGCACTGTGTGCTTTCCTTGTCAGGACTTTTTTGCTCAGTGACCTAAGTGAGAGCCTGGAGGTTTGGGGGGAATAAAACTCCTTGTGTGGAGTTTTGATTGAATCTTGGGGTGTGAGGTTGGTTATTGATCTTCATGCTGATCAACCACAGCCTCCAATTCCTGCATTGTGTTAACTCTGCATATGCAAGGAAGGTTAATGAGGTTTATTGCTCTTGAGGCCTGAGGCAAACCTGCAGTGAGTGTTCAGGTGCTCTCCCTATCAGAAAGGGAATGAAAAGCGAGCCTGGAAGGGGCTGGGAGTGTTTTCTGTTCTGTATGAGCCGCAGTTGAGTCTGCTGGAAGGATGACAGGAACCAGTGGGAGAGAAACAGATACAGGAACTGAAATGGCTGAAGCTTTGTGGCTTAAATAGAAGAAAAGGAGAAGGTGTTTGCTCAGATGAAGGAAATGAATCAGATGTGCTCGGTGTGAGTCATTCACAGAGCTCTTGCAGATCCTTCTCAGGTTTTCTGAGGTCCTGGTGTAGAGGGGATGCATCTCCACCTGTGGGTGTGGCACAGCTCCCTCGGGGAATCCTTGTAGGGCTTTCACAGCTCACCAGGAGTGTCTGCGTGTAATAATAGAGTGGAACAGTAGCAACCTGTTGAAAGAGCAGTGCAATAGTATCTGCTCGGGGAGATACTACCAGGAGGAACCTCCTAACTGCTCCGGAGCTGGGTGCTGGCTGTGGAACCATCACATCCCCCTGCTTACAGCCACTGCTTGATCTGCTGGCACCTTCCAGCAGCAGCCTGTTCCTGCTGCAAATGGTATTATCCACCCAGTGTGTGCCCTTGCCAGCACATGCTTCTGCAGGACCTCTGCCTGCTATAAATAAACGCTGCCAAATTTGACGAGCTGCACCGTGTCTCCTGCTGAGCTGCCCACACCAGGAAAGGACTGCAGGAACAACCTGGCTTGCATGGACTTGGAGCAGCAGCTGAGGAATCGTTTTAGCCTGGCAGTTGATTGCATTTAACACCTTGGACTAAGCAGAGCTGTTGGAGTCCTTAAATTATATTTTTTTTTCAAGCAGAGCTTGTTTCTAACTGGATTTGTGTGTGTGGGGAGAACAGTGATGGTCCCACTTCAATTTCAAAAGCAGCAAGAGCAAAAAACACATTTCAAAGCACATGGAAAATTCTGAGAAACTTCCATGCAGTGGTGGAGGCTGGCACTGGGGGTAGGGAGTGCAGGCTTTGGTGGGCAGTGCTCCATTGGAATTCCTGGAGGTACTTTTGGGACATGCTGAGTAGTTAATCAGGCTGCACGAGCCAAGTCACGTGCAAGGTGTTCAGATTGGTTTTTTTTCCTTGAATTTTCTGCTCCTGAAATCTAATCAGCAAATACCACGGGGTGAAGGTGGCCTGGGAGAACTGAGCCAAAAAAAATGTGGAAAACTTGGGTTCTGCCCTGTTAATTTTCCTTGATTTTAATGCATATCTTTCCATTTCTTTCCCTGCTCCATGCTGGGAATTAAGACTTTCTTTCTTCTCTGCTCGCTCCATGCTGGGAGTGTTTTCTGGCACAGAGCAGTGCAAGCATCTCAATTTTATGAACAAGATCCTGATGTGTGTACGTAATGATCCTTTTAATACACCAGTAGGCAGCAGAAATAGCCTCGTGGAGGGGGTTTCAGTGCAGGTTAAAATGACAGTGCTGATGTTAGAGAGCTCAGATAAACACTTCCCTCTTAATCAGATGGGGTGTACAGACCTCTTTCCCCCCAGAATTTTCTCAACTCTTGTCATCTTTAGCTTGAGCAACTTTGGAATAATTTTTTTTTGCCACATAAGTTCTGTAGAGGCTGACTCATGTCCTCACAGCCAGCCATGTGTTCGTGCACATTTTCCCTGACCTGACAGGGAGATGATCCTTCTCTCTGAATAGAAATGAGGATGGGGAGATGTGAGCTTCATGAAAAGCAAAACAGCCACACAGTCACTCTTTTTACTTCATTTTTTTACCAGAATTTCCCATTCCTTTCCTTCTTTGGGTGGAGTAATTTACCTTTATAATAATTCAGAATATGACTAATAAACCAGGCATTTTGATATCAGTTTTGCTGTGGTGGTGAATATATTGCTATAATATAAATTTAAAATCTGTGAAACCTTTAGTGACTGTGCTGCAAAGACTTCCCTTAAAACATTGAGTTAAAAGTCATTGATCACCTCTGATAATAACCCAGATGAGCTGAGTAAAATTCAAAGAAAAGACTCACCCACCCACTGGAAACCTTTATTTTTTAACCAACCACAGAAAATCTGTTCTTGGCTTCTCTTGCAGCTGAGCGAGCTCTCGATACCATGAATTTTGATGTGATCAAAGGGAAACCCATTCGCATCATGTGGTCTCAGAGGGACCCTTCCCTGAGGAAGTCAGGGGTTGGGAATGTCTTCATCAAGAACCTGGACAAATCCATTGATAACAAGGCACTTTACGACACATTCTCAGCGTTTGGAAACATTTTGTCCTGCAAGGTGAGAATGTGGTTACATTGTCCAGTTCTTTAGGGTGGGGACATGAGCAGAGATTTGAGCTTAGGTGGTGAAAGGGACACAAGTGTAAGGAACAGAATCTCAGAATATTCTGAGCTGGGACACACAAAGCTCATCAAGTCCAACTCTTTAAATGAGTGGTGCCTACAGAGATCAAACCTTGGTGTTAAAATAGAACCTCTGAAAGGCAGGGTTGACCAAAAGCTGAAATTACATCAAATTTGGTCATGAAGTGCAGGGGCTGACCCTTGTCAGGGGCTGACCCTTGTCAGATGTGAAGGTGTTCGCAGGGGTCTTAGGATGAGGGAAGAGATGAGGATCTGACTCCATGTTTCAAAAGGTTTGATTTATCGTTTTATGATATATATTATATTAAAACTATACTAAAAGAATAGAAGAAAGGATTTCATCAGAAGGCTGGCTAAGAATAGAAAAAGAATGGAATGATAACAAAAGGCTTGTGTCTTGGACAGAGAGTCTGAGCCAGCTGTGATTGGTCATTAATTAGAAACAAGCACATGAGACCAATCACAGATGCACCTGTTGCATTCCAATTCCACAGCAGTAGATAACCATTGTTTACATTTTGTTCCTGAGAGAAAAAGATCCTAAGGAAAGGATTTTTCATAAAATATGTCTGTGACAGTCAGCCTGGTGCCGACCCTTGGCAGTGACACATTTTCACCCGCTGACCCATGGCAGAGGAGGAACACTGACAGCTGCCTTTGCTCCCTGTCCTGCAGGTGGTGTGTGATGAGAATGGCTCTAAGGGCTACGCCTTTGTGCACTTTGAGACCCAGGATGCTGCAGATAGGGCCATCGAGAAGATGAACGGCATGCTGCTCAACGACCGCAAAGTGTGAGTGTCACAGGCGGCAGCAGCAGCGCTCACATGCTCCGGGATGCATCTCGGTATTAACAGGGACACACAAGGCACTGGTTCTCCTGGCCCAAGCCTTGGCCTGCTACCTCTCCACTCCAGGGCTGGTGAGTGACCCTGCCCAAGCCATGGCCTGCTACCCCTCCATTCCAGGACCGGTGGGTTTCCCTGACCCAGCCTTGATTTGCCTCCTCTCTGCGAGCGGGCTGGGGTGGGTTCTGTCTAGGGCCACTGGGACTCCTTGGCCAGCCACAGCACAGGTGATTTTTCTGGTTGGTCTGTGGCCTGTTTGTTGTCCTCTGCTGTCACCCTTTCTTGTCCCCATTCCCAGCTCCTACTGCACACTCATTTTTTTGCCTTGCCGCAAGTCACACATTATTTTTTCACTCTTGGAACCGATCTGTTTATTGGGATTTTCATTTTTTTTGTCTTACAGATTTGTTGGGAGATTCAAGTCTCGTAAAGAGAGGGAGGCTGAGCTGGGAGCCAAGGCGAAGGAATTCACCAATGTCTATATTAAAAACTTTGGGGATGACATGGATGATGAAAGACTAAAGGAGCTCTTTGGCAAATATGGTAAATACAGAAATACTTGTATTGAGGCTGAAATGAATACAAATCATGAAATGTGGTAGTTTGAGTGCTGCTGTGTAGTCCCTACCTGGGTCACTTTAAAGCTGAGGACTGAGATATTACATGGAATTTAATTATCTTGAAATACTTTTGATATTTTACTGACCCTGTCCCTTGGTAACAGGTAAAACTCTGAGTGTTAAAGTGATGACAGACCCCACTGGAAAATCCAAAGGCTTTGGCTTTGTAAGCTTTGAAAAGCATGAAGAGGCCAACAAGGTAGGACCAACTTTTATGTTGCTTAGATAAACCAAGTTTTTCTTCTCCGAAGTTATCTTGGGAGCCTGTTTCTGAAATGGAAGAAAATTCTTCCTTGGGCATGACCTCTTCTGGATGTGGGAACTTGGAAACCTTTTGCACCTTAATAGCTTGACATTCAAGGGTAACTTGGCATCCCTCCAGTTTCCTAGATCCACACAGTGCTATAATCAAGAATGTTAATTGCTGAAGAAATACTACAGTGCAGGGCTGAAGGAGGAGGAGGGCACCTAGAGTGAGAACACGTCTCAGAAACGTTCTTTTCTAAGCAGAATACTTGTTAAAATGTAGTTTTAATTACAAGAAAAAGTGAGGATGAATTTCCAAGTTAGTTCAGCACTCTGTGGTGTGTCAGCTGGATCTGTGTGGTAACTTCAGCTTGTCTTTAATGAGCCTGTTGTTAACAGGAAAAGTACAAAGGTAATGTGCAAATTCTGATTTATGGACTGACAGGCAGGGACACAACGTCAGCTCTGGGCAGTGCTGCTCTGACAGGATCAGGGGCTGTCCTGCTGCAGCAGCAGCTCAGAGTTTCCTCTTGAACCCTCTGTGCAGGCAGTGGAAGAAATGAATGGGAAGGACATCAATGGGAAAATGCTCTTTGTGGGCAGAGCACAGAAGAAGGCTGAGCGCCAGGCAGAGCTGAAAAGGAGGTTTGAGCAGCTAAAACAGGAGAGACTCAGCCGGTACCAGGTGAATAATGTTTATTTTCTCAATTTAAGCACTATTTCTGATCCTTTGAAGGAATTGCCAGAGCAGTTAATGTCCTGTGAGACATCCTGGGCTGAGACACAGAGGTGTCCGCTTGGTGTTTGGTGACAGAGGTGGCATCAGGGCTTAGTCTTGGTCCTGAAAATGTTTAGGGGATGTGAGACAACAGGCATGAAGTCTCCTTGACTTTCAAATGGGGATCCCTGGAGGGATGGGAAGAGACAGCACAACTCTGCACTACTCTCTGTAATTTGTGGCAGAACTGGGTCGTGTCAGAGGTGGCATCTGCAGCTCCCCCACTCCCTGAGGTGCACTGCTGGGCTGGGGACATGTGATGATGCCACAGGAAGGCAGAGGAAATCCAGACAAGCTCCCTTTCACCACAGTGGGACTTGTCTCTACGCCTTTGCAACATTTATCACCCTCAGCTTTGGGTGGTGTGGAAGGAACATGATGCTAAATTAAGAGTTTTCAGATAAATTACAGCCCTGGCAGATGGATAACAGTTGATGTGCTTAAGAATTTTTTTTTAATGTTGTGAATGTCATGCTGTTCTTTCCCTCTCCAGGGTGTTAACCTGTACATTAAAAACCTAGATGACACTATAGATGATGAAAAACTGAGGAAGGAGTTCTCACCTTTTGGGTCAATAACGAGTGCCAAGGTACTGTGGGATTTGGGGGTTACTTGGATTTTAAAGCCTGAAGAAGGAATTATTGTCTGCCATGGGATTAAAGGGCTGTTCTTAACTGTGGCTATTGTGATTCTGAAAACTCCTTGGCTAGTAAATAGTAGGATTTTACTGAAAACTTCATTCCCTTACTAAAAGGGGAGGTAGGAAGTGGCAAACATGCTTGCTTGAGGTGGTAAGCATGAAATGGCACTTTCCTCTGTGCATTTAGGACTGCACCAAATCTTTCCCATTCCTTACTGTGCAGTGTGGGCCTGGGGACACATGGTGCTGACAACAACGCAGAGCAAATCCAGACAGGTGACTCTTCATGAGAACCTGTCTCTACACCTCTGCAACAAGCTATGTGCTACCTAAAATCTAAAAACCCACAGTTTGTTCAGCTCAGTGGTACTGGTACCCCATTAACAATTGATCTTTACTGCAGGTGATGCTGGAAGATGGACGGAGCAAAGGCTTTGGCTTTGTCTGCTTTTCCTCTCCAGAGGAGGCCACCAAGGCTGTGACAGAGATGAATGGGCGCATCGTGGGCTCCAAGCCCCTCTATGTGGCCCTGGCCCAGAGGAAGGAGGAGAGGAAGGCCCATCTTACCAACCAGTACATGCAGCGCATCGCTGGCATGAGGGCCTTGCCTGCCAACACCATCATCAACCAGTTCCAGCCTGCTGCTGGTGGATATTTCATGCCTGCTGTGCCCCAGGTGAGCTCCCGTGGGGGTTTTAACCTGTGTTAATCTCACTGAGCCTTTCTCGTGCCTGTGAGCAGCAAGTCCTAATGAGGGGTGCAGCAGTGCAGTTAATTCTGGGACTTGCCAGCTGCCTGTTCTCTTAATCTGACCTGAGTGTCGAGTCCTGGCAACAGCTGCCAAAACAAGCTGTAAACAAATGTTTGTGATGCACTTGGATGTTGCCTCTGAGCTTATCTGATCTTCCTCCAGGCTCAGAGCAGACCCACTTACTATGCACCCAACCAAATGACACAGATGAGACCCAACCCACGATGGCAGCAAGGAGGGAGACCTCAAGGTGAGAGTGCCAGAGTGTTTTGGTTGTAGAACTTTTGGGAGCTGTACTTCCCAAACAGGAACAATTCATGCTTTCCTTTGTGGGAATGGTCCTGTGCAGGGCCAGGAGCTGGGCTCTGATCCTTGTGTGTCCCTTCCAGCTCAGCATATTCTGTGATTCTCTGATTCTCCCTGTGCACTGTGGTGGTGTTCACAGGGGTCCCAGGACGAGGGAAGAGAGGAGAATCTTGACTCCATGTTTCAGAAAGCTGATGTATTATTTTATGATATATATTATATTAAAATAAAATTATATATTAAAAACTACACTAAAGACTAAAAGAAAAGGATTTTATCAGGCTAGCAAGGAAAGGAATGGAATGAAATGATAATAAAATCTTGTGACTGACCAGACAGTCCGAGACAGCTGACTGTGATTGCCCATTAATTAAAAACAACCACATGAGACCAATCACCTGTTGCATTCCACAGCAGCAGATAACCATTGCTTACATTTTGTTCCTGAGGCCTCTCAGCTTCTCAGGAGAAAAAGATCCTAAAGAAAAAGGATTTTTCAGAAAATATCATGGCTACAGTGCACCACCTGTAGCTGACTGTAGGAAAGGATTTTTCAAAAAATATCATAGCTACAGTTCACCACCTGTAGCACACCCCTGTAGCTGACTGTCCTGCCTTGCCAGCTGGTTCTCTTTTGAGGATTTCCCCTCTTTCCATCCTTTAGGTTTCCAGGGAATGCCCAATGCCATGCGCCAGTCGGGGCCCCGGCCCGCCCTGCGCCACCTGGCCCCTGCCAACGCCCCAGCCTCCCGTGGCCTCCCTGCTGCTGCCCAGAGAGTTGGTAAGATGGGGTCTCTTCCTGGGCTTTTCCCCTTCTCTGGGAGGGAGGAGGATGCTGTGGAGATTTGGCTTCTTCTCCCAAAGGTGGTTGTTAGAGCCAGCACCTGCTGCTTTCCTGTTCCTCGCTGTGCGGTGCAGGTCTGGGGGCACTCGGTGTTACAGCACAGCAGTGGAAATCCAGATGGGTTCTGCTCCACTGGTTTGGGACTTATCTCTACACCCCTGCAACACAAAATCTCTGTAGCTTATGGGTTTTGCTTTAGGAGAGCAGCCAAACTCATTTTTTCCCAGCTGGTAAACAAAAGGTGTGGAATCTATGGATTGGTTCTAGAACAGCCCCTTCTTGAAGTAGCCAGCTACACTTTGGTTTCTAAAGAAGTGTCACCATGCAAAGTTTGAATTAAAACCAGACATCCCAGCTTGTTAGCATGTTGCTGCAGGTGTTTGTCACCGTGTTCTCCTTCCTTTGCAGGTGTTGGCACAGCAGCACAGAATTTGGCTCCCCGTCCTCCTGTAGCTGCCCCTGCTCCCAGGGCTGTCCCTCCTTACAAATATGCCTCAAGTGTCCGCAGCCCACACCCAGGTGTCCAACCTCTGCAGGTACCACCAGGGCTGGGCTGGGAAGTCTCTGCAGTTTCACATGCAGCTGGAGTGTTTTTATAGAAACTTCAAGCTCCTTTTATGACCCAGACAGTGTTAATTTGGAATTTAAAAACCTGGCAGTTGTGCCTTTGCCAGGGGCAGCCTGGTTGGTTTATCTATCTTGTACTCACAAGCCCTTTTGTAAAGACTGGCTGTAAAGATATTTTTTTTTCTTGGTTATTTGTTCCTGTTTTGCAACTATTTAAGTCTCTCTCCTCTTTGCCAAGTTCTCACTGGGGTATCATTAAAAGAAAGAGCACCATCTACACCTGGCTTTCTCAACATCTCATGATGTTTGATCCATTTTTTGTGAGATATTTATGGTGTTCCTGTGTGGCATTCCTGAGTTTTGAGCTCAAGACTTGCAGGGGGTGTTTATGAACCAAGGGCACCTTACCTGCCCTTTTCTGAAGCTGTGGTGTTCTGTAGGCTTGACAGAGATTGTGTTTTAGGAGTGAACATCTTAGAATTGTCTAAATACAAAGCAATCAGCCTCATCCTTATTTCAAAGCCCTTATCTGCCCTTTTCAGGCACCTCAGCCTGCAGTGCATGTGCAGGGCCAGGAGCCCCTGACAGCCTCCATGCTGGCTGCTGCCCCTCCCCAGGAGCAGAAACAGATGCTGGGTGAGTAAAACCCCACTGCTCACCCATCATTTTTCATCCCTTGAGGTTTCAAAGATCCAAACTCACCCACCTGAACTCCTTTTCCTCCCTCAGGAGAACGTTTGTTCCCTCTGATCCAAGCTATGCACCCCAGCCTGGCTGGGAAGATCACAGGGATGCTGCTAGAGATTGACAACTCAGAGCTGCTGCACATGCTGGAATCTCCAGAGTCCCTGCGCTCCAAGGTGAGCTGCTGGCTCCCTTTTTTTTGTCTAGAAAGGGTCTCTGAGCAGGGAAAAAATCTCATTGGATTTGTGTCCCCAGGTGGAGGAGGCTGTGGCAGTGCTGCAGGCTCACCAAGCCAAGAAAGAAGCTGCCCAAAAAGTGGGAGTGGTTGCTGCTACCTCTTGAACCAGGATGACTGGTGAGTGTCCCTGTGCTTCAGTGAAAAGCTTCCAGAATCAGTAAATAAAACACAGTTTAGTGAACAATTCATCTGGGTCTGTGACCAGCATTTATCTGATGGCAGTCCACTCTTCAACAACAAAAAGCTCCTAGTGTAGTTTCTCCCAGCAGAATATTTGTGTAGAAGTTAAGAAATATTAATTCTGATGTTTATTTAAGGGATCTAAAGATGTTGAAGTCCCTGAGGTGTTGTGGAACTGCTAATGTGGGAAATAGCCACATTTTGAGGCTAAACAGGCTCTTAGTGCCCATTCCTTATCCTGGAAACCACCTGCCTTCAGGATATAATAAATGTTGGAAATGTTTCACTGGACAGGTCTGTCCACACAAGTGATGTCCCCTGGGTTTGGGGTTGGCTCTTGTTTAGTTAATGAATAAGGATTTTGCCTCTCTGTTTCTCATGATCCATTTTTGTGTGGGTTGTCTGCAATTGTTATCTCCAGGACTTTCTCTGCTGCTGTTTGTGGTCAGATGTCACAACTCAAGCTGGTGAAGAATTCTTATTTTCACTTGGTGGTCTGGCAAAGAATTTGAGTTTCTTGTGGATAATAATAATTTCTGAATTTCTGATCATCTGACCACCACGAGCAGCTTCTCTGTACCTTCCCAATTATATTGGAATCCTTTTTCCTTGGAATGCTGGAACATTCCCTAGCCTGGAGCAGGGATGCTGTGAGTAACTTCTCTCCTTTTTTCCCCTCCAGGATACAAAGAAGCCAAATAGCCCCTTCCTAGACATCAGCTCAAGATGTTTGAAGATCCTTCACTGTCCTGCAGATCTCAAGGCCATGCATTGTATCACATAGTTATATTGCATTTTGTAAATTAATCTTAAAAGATCTTATTTAAAAAGCCAACTCTGAAGCTTGAGGTTTCCAAAACCAGAATCTGGGGGGTTTGCAAGCTTTTCCTTTGCCAGAACAGAGCTGCCCCTTGTGTCTTCTAAAGAGGACGTTGAGGATTTTAGGCTGGAAGTATTTTTGTGAGTTTGTGTTTAATTGAACAATCCAGTTTGGAAAGTTTGGGAAACATTTATCAATAAAGGAATAAACTTGCACTGTGTTTGTCATCATTTCTCTCTGTTGGATGTATAAATGTGCTGTGGCTTTGTGCAATTAAACTGATGGGCACTTATTGGGGAGTGAATACATAAAACAAAGATTTGACATATTCTGCTTGCTCATTTTGGATAATGAGTATTTAAAATCATGGCTGGGGCAGTGTCTCAAGAGGTGATTACTGTAAATAATGATCTGAGAAGGGCAGGGGAGTTATTTTCAAGTGGAGGGTACAAGGGTTTGGCCTAGTTTTGATCACATTTCTACATTTTTCAGCTGGATTTTTAGTGGTGCTGCTGCTATTTTATACTCCAAAAGAAAATTAACACAGCATCACTTTCTAACACAACACATTTATATTCATTTGAATATTTGCAAAAAGCCAATCATAAAATATGCATTTTTTCACACAGGGATGCATGACCGTGTTCACAGTGGTTTTAGGATGAGGGAAGAGATGAGGATCTGACTCCATGTTTCAGAAGGCTTGATTTATTATTTTATTATATATATTATATTAAAACTATACTAAAGGAATAGAAGAAAGGATTTCATCAGAAGGCTGGCTAAGAATAGAAAAAGAATGGAATGAATAACAAAGGCTTGTGGCTCGGACAGAGAGTCTGAGCCAGCTGATTGTGATTGGTCATTAATTAGAAATTAATTAGAACAACATGAGACCAATCCCAGATGCACCTGTTGCATTCCACAGCAGCAGATAATCAATGTTTACATTTTGTTCCTGAGGCCTCTCAGCTTCTCAGGAGGAAAAATCCTAAGGAAAGGATTTTCCAGAAAAGATGTGTGTGACAGGGCTGCACAGGGCCGGGTTCGCTGCTCCACGAACGGAGCCGAGCCCCTCCGATCCGAGCCGATGCGCTCCGAGCCGCTCCGATCCGATCCGAGCCGCTCCGAGCCGGCGGTGGGCGGAGCGCTGCCGCCGTTCCGGGGCGGGCCGAGCCGGGCCGAGCCGTTCCGGGGCACCGGGACACGATGGCGGCCACCAAGCGGGTTCTGTACGTGGGTGAGTGGCCGGGCTGGGGGAGCCCCGAGGGGCCGGGGCCGCCGGCGGTGCCCGGTGACCGCTTGGCCGCCCCGCAGGCGGGCTGGCCGAGGAGGTGGACGAGAAGGTGCTGCACGCTGCCTTCATCCCCTTCGGAGACATCACCGACATCCAGATCCCGCTGGACTACGAGACCGGTGCGTGCCTGGGGGGGCCGAGCATCCCTGGGCTGCGGGTTTGGGGTGGGACATCCCCGGGTGCGGGTTTGGGGTGCGACCCCGGGACCGGCCCGAGCATCCCTGGAGTGCAGGTTTGGGGTGCGACATCCCCCGTGGGACCGGCCGGAGCATCCCAGGGTGCGGGTTTGGGGTGCGACCCTCCCGGTGGGACCGGCCCGAGCATCCCTGGAGTGCAGGTTTGGAGTGGAGTGCAGGTTTAGGGTGGGACCTGGCCCGTGGGATTGTCTGGAGCATCCCCAGGTGCGGATTTGGGGTGCGACATCCCCGGGTGCGGGTTTGGGGTGCGACCCCTGCCCCACCATGGGACTGGTGTGTCCATGCTGGCCCTGACCCATCTTTTCCTCCTTTCCCTCCAGAAAAGCACCGGGGGTTTGCTTTCGTGGAGTTTGAGCTGGCAGAGGTGAGGAACCAGCAAGTGGTTGAGCCATATGGGGTTTTTGATCCCCTCGGGGTTTTTGGTCCCCATTGGGGTTTTGGGATGGATTCTCTTCCTGGTGGAGAATCTGTGATGTTGTGTGTGGATTAGCCACCATAACATTCAGATGTTGTTCTGCTTTTCCAAGTCCTCTTTTTTTCCCATTTTCTCTTGAGCTGAATTCCCACTTTTCCTGTTTCCAACCCTGCCACTGTCCCTGCCAGGGTTTCTTGGTTTCATGGGCTGTCACATATTTTTCCTCTGATTGTCTGTCCTGGGCTTTGTACAAAAATCTCTCCTCTCCCAAATGCTCATGGCAGCAATAAAACATCTTAAATACAAGGGGTTAGTGGGTTTTTCAAAGATGAGACCCACATGGGGTTTGGAAACCCCAAATTAATGGGTTTTGGATATGGCTTTTACAAAACCCATCAGTTCATACATCCCTGGGATAAATGAGGTTTAGGAAAACCTAGTAGTTGTCTTTATAATAAGATGTTATGCTGGACCTTGAGAATAAATGTTAATAATGATTTTATTTTGATTTTTTTTGGCAGGATGCAGCAGCAGCTATTGACAACATGGTATGGACCCTACTCCCACTCCTGTTCCTTTGGGATGTGTGGCTTTGCTGCCCTGGGTGCTGTGGGCTCCAGAGGGAGCAGAAGCTCTGTCCTCTGAGCTCTGCAGGGCTTTGGGGGGCATGGTGGTTTTATACCTTTTGGTGGGGCTTTGCTGTGCTTTTTTCCCCTCTGCAGAACGAGTCTGAGCTCTTTGGCAGGACAATCAGGGTGAACCTGGCCAAACCCATGAGGATTAAGGAAGGATCATCCAGGCCTGGTGAGCTGGGGAACAGAACATCCCTGGGCATGCTTGGAGCTCTGTGCATAAACTGAGCTGTGGCCCTTTGGGTCCATTCCTGTGCTCTGACCTCTCCTTTTGTGACCACAGTCTGGTCAGATGATGAGTGGCTGAAGAAGTTTTCAGGGAAGACTTTGGAGGAGAACAAGGAGGAGGGAGGAGCAGAGGCTCCCAAAACAGAGGCACAGGAGGTAGGAAAAACAACCAGAGCCATCTTTATCCCTGGTATCCCAAAGGAAGAGAATACAAAGCAGAGAAATATCACCTCAACCTGCTTTTCTTTCTTTTCCTGCCCAGGAGGAGCCTCCTGCCAAGAAATCCCGGGTGAACCCCCAGGTTTACATGGACATCAAGATTGGGAACAAGCCCGCGGGGCGGCTGCGGATCCTGCTGCGCTCCGACGTGGTGCCCATGACTGCAGGTTGGATATTCACACCTCTTGGGGTAGATGAAACAGGAAATGTTATAAATATGATTGCTTGGCAAAAGATTTTGAGAATATATAAGCGAGATTGAAATGAAAGCAAGTTTTGAGATCCCTTAGTTACTGAACAACTGGAAAACAATGATGTGGCTGACTGAAGGTAATCCTCTTTTGATGGAACAAGACCCTCTGCAAGCAGGCAGGTCCAAGGGTCAGAGCAGACCCTGCCAGCTTGGCAGAAGGGGCCCAAAGAGGAGTTTTTAGGGTTTAAAATGTAGCACAGTATGGTAATGTAGTGATTCTTATAGGTTGTATGGAAATGCTATAGGATTTGTATCTTGTACTAGATTGGTTAGTGAGAATCAGAATATTCAACACAGAAGATGATTTATTGTATTGTAACGGGAACTTCGACCTCTCACTTTTCTTCCCTTCCCTTCTCTTCTCTTTGCTCTTTCCACTGCATCTTCCACTTCTTCCTACACTCTTCGTTCTCACCCCTTTTACTCTCTTACGTTCTCCCCCTCTCTTCTCTCGGGCCTGCTCTGAGCTGTGGCTGGCAGCTCCCAGCAGGGCCCTGCACCCAGGCCCTTTGCAATAAACCCCAAATCCCAGCAGGGCCCTTTGCAATAAACCCCAAATCCCAGCAGGGCCCTTTGCAATGAACCCCAAATCCCAGCAGGGCCCTGCACCCAGGCCCTTTGCAATAAACCCCAAATCCCAGCAGGGCCCTTTGCAATAAACCCCAAATCCCAGCAGGGCCCTTTGCAATGAACCCCAAATCCCAGCAGGGCCCTGCCCCAGGCCCTTTGCAATAAACCCCAAGTTCCAGCCTTGGCTGCAAAGATCTCTTGTCTCCGTCCATCCCAACCGTGCAACCCCTGCACCTGTACCCACACACACCCTCACATGTGATGTGAGGAGGGGGTTCAGCCTCCCCTCCTGGGCACCCCCAGGGGTGCTCAGCTCTCACCTCCCTCTCTTATTTCCCCCAACACACAGAGAATTTCCGCTGCCTCTGTACCCACGAGAAGGGGTTTGGCTTCAAGGGCAGCAGCTTCCACCGCATCATCCCCCAGTTCATGTGCCAGGCCGGGGACTTCACCAACCACAACGGCACCGGGGGGAAATCCATCTATGGGAGGAAGTTTGATGATGAAAACTTCATCCTCAAGCACACAGGGCCAGGTAAAGCCACCTCAGGCAGGGACTGCAGAGAAAATGTCCCAGCATCACATAGGGCTGTTTTAGCCATGTTGATAGCAGCAGTCCTGAATTATAATATATAATATATAATATATAATATATAATATATAATATATAATATATAATATATAATATATAATATATAATATATAATATATAATATATAATATATAATAATAATATATAAATAAATAAATATAATATATAATATATAATATATGATATATGATATATATTATACAATATATAATATATATAATTTATATAATATAATATAATATAATATAATATAATATAATATATTATATTTCTATTATATATAAAATATAATATATATTATATATAACAATATATTTTATTTCTATATAACATAATTATATATTATATAAAAATAATATATAACTATATTATATATATATTTATATATTATACAAATATATCTAAATATAATATAAATATACAATATAATTATATATTATAATTATTATCATTTACATTGGCCAGATTTTTATGCCACATTCAGACCCTTGTGTCTCACCAAATGCATCGTTCCCTCTCCATCCACTTTATCTGCAGTATTACATAAAGGAAAAACAATTTCAAAGCTGCTTTTCCTGCTTGATTTTAAATGAGGAATGTCACAGCATGACTGTGAAAGGCAGGAACAAGCAAATAGGTTTATCTCCATACAAACAGCTTTGCTGTTGCTGCAGCTAAAAATAGCTGAGCATCTTTCACACTCACAAGTGTTTCTGAGCATAATTAATTTCCAGTTTCTGTGGATTTTGACACCCAGCAGCGTTCTGTGGGATTAGGGCTGAAGGAACAGCTCCTGGCTCAGCCCTAACTCTGCATTTTCTGACCCCAGGGATGGTGTCCATGGCAAACTCAGGCCCAAACACCAACGGCTCCCAGTTCTTCATCACCTGTGACAAGACAGACTGGCTGGACGGGAAGCACGTGGTGTTCGGGGAGGTGACGGAGGGCATGGACGTGGTCAGGGAGATCGAGGTAGGTGAGGGCAGGGGGCAGCTGGGGGCAGAGCCCACCCCCTTCCTGCCCTGAGGGTTCACCCCCTGGAATTCCTGCTGCTGTTTCCTGCAAGGCTCAGGGCACCAAGGATGGGAAGCCAAAGCAGAAGGTGATCATCTCGGACTGCGGGGAGTGCGCCTGAGCTCGGTGCTTGAGGGGCTGGATGGGGGAGCCTGGCCTGGGGGGACAGGGAACCAGCAGGGATGGGGCACCCCAGGGACCCCCCAGCACTGCCCATCCTGCAGCTGCCATAGGAATTCCCCTACCTTAGGGGTTGGATTTATCCTTCTTGGCATAAATCCCAAATCCCTTCCCAGCCTGCACTGCCCGAGCTGGGCTGGGCTGGTCCTGCTGCCGTGTTCTGGAAAAAAATTATGTTTATGGTAAAAATAAAGCCTAGTTTTGAAAATACTGAGGGCCTGGCTGTTGAATTGACTCTGTGGAAGGCTGGTCTTTATGCTAAGATTTTTTTTAATTTTTATTTTTTGTATTTGCCCTCATTTTCATGAATCCTGTGCCTAAATCCTGGCTCCAGGGGAAGGTACCTGTGCCAGGGAGAGCTCAGCTCTCGTGTTTGTTGCACAGCAGCATCTCCTGGAGGTGTTTTTGGCTCTGTAGTGTCCTTTTCCAGCAGCAGAGGGAGGCAGGTCCCTGGCTGGGTCTGTCCTGCTGGTCCAGCTCCATCCCCATCCCCAGGGAGGGCGTTCACTGGGGTGTGTGAGCTGGAGAACAGCAGGAAATGAGGGAGCCCTTGGGGTGATGAAAAAAACCAAAAACCCAGAGTGATGAGGCTGTAGGAAGGGATTTCCAGCCTGCAGAGTGGGATAAACCACATGGATTTATAGCTCCTGTGGTGGGCAGCCCTGGATTTGCACTTAGAGGTGACCAGGATTGATGGATTTTGGGTTTCCTGTGAAATTATGGAAGGAGTGTTTGGTTCTGAGCTTGTGCAGGTATTGACAGGAGGGATGAGGCTGCTGAGGTGGAGAGGAATAACTGATGTTCAGATTTTGGGGATGTTTGAAAGTGCTTTGCCATTGGGTTTGCCCAGCCCAGCCCCCCACAAGTCATGGTGTTGTTTTTCCATAAAAATACAACTTTTCCCTGCCTGGTTTCCTAGGGTGGTTGGGGGTTGTGTATTGTCCTAAAACTGAGACAGGGTGATATGCAAGGATCTGATTCCTGATAGACAAACCAGCCCAGCTTTCCCCTTCCTTGCTCCCTATTTTTTATTTAAATCCCACATTTTTTAAAGTCAGTCCTTGCAGGCACCTTCAGCAGGACCTGAGAGGGAAATTCTCAGTGTCAGAGTCAGTGCAAGGCCTGGGTGTTCTCTGTGCAAGAGGCACCAAATCCCACAGAGCCAGGATTGCATCCTGAGCTGGATTTTGTGTGGAATTAATATTATAGGCATGAACCCGCTAATTCTTAATTGATTAATTAATTAAATACCCAGACAAGCAAAACTTTTCCTTGGGAAGCTGGGCACTGGCAGGGAGCAAATCTTTCTTTTTTTTGGTGGGGTTTTATTGGGATTTTTCCCTGACTGTGCCAGGTTCTTTCCTTGTTTATTGAGGTCAGGTTCCCCAGGTATCCGAGCTGAGAACCAGGACAGGCCTTTTCCTTTTAAAATCAGAGCAAATAAATAATTTAATTGTGCAAATAACCTGGGGAAGCTGCCTGGGACCGGTCACAGCCCAGCTGGGAGCCCACGGGATGGGCACAGCCTGACCTAAAACTCACATCAGGGCTCATTTTCAAGCAAATAGGTACAATTTTAGCCAATTTTGAGTCTTTTTTTCATTGCAAAAGGCCCTCTGAACAGAGCCCTGTTGTGCTGTGACATTAAAAAACAAAGAGCAAGAGAAACTCCGTGTTTACTTTCCAAACTTTGCGTTTATTTTATAACAGTGCTGTAGCTCAATATGGATATTTTATTTTTTTTCCAACTGGCTGAGTTTGGTGAACATTGGGTAAACAGGAGGGGGTTAGTCAGCCAGCTACTTAATTGGCTGATGATATTTTCATTAAGGGAATTAAAAGCACTTGGGTAGAGGTGGGTTAGTGGAGAAATACACAGCAAGGAACAGCTCAGTCCCACAGCAACCTGGATGCTGCTTCCCCCCAAAAACTGCCTCCAGCACAGGGAAAACTCATCAGTCACAGGCAAAACAGAATCAGCCAAAAATCCTCTCTTTCCTATATATATATATATATATATATATATGTTTGTATATATCTGTGTGTCATCAAGCAGGATAAGAAGAAGGAAGTTTTATATTATTTACATCCACTTCTGAAGGGGGTGGGAGGGGTTTATTTTTGGATTTTTTAATTAATTATTGTTATTATAAATGGATTTTGCTTTGCTGCAGCCCACAATGCTCCTGTTCCATGCATGCAGCAGAAACCCAGGGTCACATTGCTCTGGTGGCAATGGGAGGGGACACTCAGGGGTGGGGATGGGACATCCAGGGATGGGAAAGGACATCCAGGAGTGGGAATGGGACATCCAGGAGTGGGAATGGGACATCCAAGGGTGTGAAAGGGACATCCAGGAGTGGGAATGGGACACTCAGGGACAGGAATGGGACACTCAGGAGTGGGAATGGAACATCCAGAGATGGGAATGGGACACTCAGGAGTGGGAATGGGACATCCAGGGATGGGAATGGGACACTCAGGGGTAGGGATGGGACACTCAGGGATGGGAATGGGACATCCAGGGATGGGAATGGGACATCCAGGGGTAGAAAAGGACATCCAGGAGTGGGAATGGGACACTCAGGGTGGGGATGGAATATCCAGGAGTGGGAATGGGACATCCAGGGGTGGGGATGGGACACTCAGAGGTGGGGATGGGATGTCCAGGAGTGGGAATGGGACACTCAGGGGTAGGGATGGGACACTCAGGGATGGGAATGGGACATCCAGGAATGGGAAAGGAACATCCAGTGGTGGGAATAGGACACTCAGGAGTAGAAAAGGGACATCCAGGGCTGGGAATGGGACACTCAGTGGTGGAAATGAGACACTCAGGGATAGGAATGGGACATCCAGGAGTGGGAATGGGACATCCAGAGGTGGGAATGGGACATCCAGGAGTGGGAATGGGACATCCAGGAGTGGGAATGGGACACTCAGGGGTAGGGATGGGACACTCAGGGATGGGAATGGGACATCCAGGAATGGGAAAGGAACATCCAGTGGTGGGAATAGGACACTCAGGAGTAGAAAAGGGACATTCAGGGCTGGGAATGGGACACTCAGTGGTGGAAATGAGACACTCAGGGATAGGAATGGGACATCCTGGGACGGGAATGGGACATCCAGGAGTGGGAATGGGACATCCAGGGGTGGGAATGGGACATCCAGGAGTGGGAATGGGACATCCAGGGGTGGGAAAGGGACCTGTCCATCAGTGGCAGCCGCAGGATTTCACCACCATGTTCCGGTGCTTCTTGAGGATGACGTTGTTGTTGCTGTCGTAGTAGAGGACAGAGGTGGCACTGAGCTTGGTGGGGGCACAGCACGCCTTGGGCACAGCCTCAGGCTTCATCAGGTGGACCTGGGGGATGGATGGAGCCTGTCAGTGCCAGCAAACGTGGCTCCAGGCAGCAAACCAACCAAAAAACCCTGGGTGAATGGGGGGATTATTTCCATCTTTTTGCAAAAATATTTATTCTAAACTCCAGGCAGTCCCTGCTGCGGTTTATATTGGATCAGGGCTCATGGCACTGCGTGGGCCAGGCAGCCCCTTCATTAATCTGGGATTTCAGGGCCCTTTTTCTCACAAAAACAGACAAATGACTTAAAAAAAAACACCAAAACAACAAACCCATAAATCAGCACAGCACGGGTCAGGCTCCGGTGTGTGCCGGGTGTTGTTCCAACAGAGATTCTCCACCCCAAACTTAAACCCTGAAGTCCACAACACCTCTGTGAGCAGGGCTGCACTCTGGGATGGCTTTTCCCTGCTGGGGACAGGCGTTATCCCGGAGTTTTCCTGCAGGGCAGGGCTGGAGGGGGCTGGCAGGACACAGAGCCCTGCTGGCTGCCCCGACATGTGCGATTCATTTGGAGCAGGGGCAGCCGAGCTCTCCCAGCTCGGAAGTCCGGTGTTTTTGCTGTCCAACCCTGCTATTTGCAGCTCAACTCTGGGGCTGGCACGGCTCCACGGCCGCCTTTGCCCTGGCTCTTCCCAGAAGGGCCGGATCCAGGTGATTCACATCCTGCCCCATTTTGGGAACAGCGCTGGGTTTGGGGGTGATGGGTGGGTGTAGAGGGGGGAAAAGAGCCCCTCCCTGGATGGTTCCCAGCCCCTGGAAGTTTTGTTAATGTCAAAATTAAACCCAGCCAGGCGACACCTTCAAAGGCTGGGCCGAGGGCTCGGCGCTCCCTGTAATTAACCGCGAGCACCGGAGCCGGGGTGGCTCTGCCATTGGGAAACCAAACACTCACAGGGCAGGAAATTCCAGAAATTAAAGCCCTGGCTGGGATGTGGGGTGGGTTTGGGAAAAAAAACAAACCCAAGGCATTGAAGCTTTTCTTGCTGGGAATATGCTGAGCCCAAGGTTTGGGTGCTGGGGTTGTGGGTAAGCCCTGAGGAACAGCTGGGGAGGAGGATGCAGGGATGACACTGAGAGGTTTTGGGGGGGTGCTGGTGTGCCCTGGGCTTGTCTCTGCTCCTCAGCTCGCTGCCAGGGGAGAGGGATCATTAATCTGCTAGAAATCATCAGTTTTGCCCCAGCTGCTGTGAAACAGGATGGTGTTGATCAGAAAATCAAGAGGTGAGGGAGCTCTGGGATGACAAAATCCTGCTTCTAGCTGAGGATGAGGGACAGAGCTTAGTGCCCTCACTCTGGGTCTTCATGAATGCCTGGAAATTCCATATTGGAACCTCCTGTCAGCCTGTGGTGGGGGCCAGCCTGTGAGCAGCCATCCAGATGTGTGAGTGCCCATCCAGATGTGCATGAACCCACCCAGATGGGCATTCACCCACCCAGATGGGCGTGCACCCACCCATATGTGTGAGCACTCACCCAGATGTGTGAGCGCCCATCCAGATGTGTGAGTGCCCATCCAGATGTGTGAGCATTTACCCAGATGTGCGTTCACCCACCCAGATGTGCATGAACCCACCCAGATGTGCATGAACCCACCCAGATGTGCATTCACCCACCCAGATGTGCGTTCACCCACCCATTCTTTATTCCAACCAGGAGCCCACCTGCACCCTCCCACCTGAACACCCCCAACCCAGCTGTTCTCATCCCAAATTCCCAGCTCTTCCTCAGGCTCTGACTGCTCCCCAGGGCCCTGGATGTGCCCCCAGGGCTGCCCTGGTGGGCTGCACTGACCAGGGACTGCAGGATGGCGTGGTTGGTGGCGTTCATGCAGGAGTCCAGGGGGAATGCACACTCCCCCTCGCAGTAATAGGCAGAGTATCCCTGGGGAGCAATCACCCAGTCCTGCAAAAATAATAATAAAAAAATATTACATGGAGGGCTTCACCTTCTGTGCCCCCTCATCCATTCCCCACCTGCACAAACAGCTCAGCAAGGGTTTATTTTGGTTTTTTGGATCAGCCATGAGTTGTTCAGGGTCACTGGTAGGGTTTGGGGCTGTGGCAGTTCCTGTTTGCTGTCCCAGCTCCTGGGATGGTTCCATGGGCAGGAGAACCCAGCCTGGGAGGGAGCCCAGGGTGGGGGAATGGAGTGATGGGGTTTTTTTGGTTTTTTTTGTCATTTACTTCCCCCAGCACACAAGTACCAGCCAGCCAAGGTCCTGGAAGCTGACGTAGAGCTCGTGGCGCCGGCAGACCTGCCGCCCATCCGTGGGGTGCACATCATCTGTGGGACAAGAAAACAGGGATTTCAGCCCTGAAATTCCCCCTCAGAGGTGGGATACACCCCCTGGGATTGGGATTAGCCCAGGAGAACCAAAGGAGAGGAGTCTTTGTTGCTGCACAAAGGGAAGAGCAGCTCCAGACTGGCCTATAAATTGATATTCCAATATTGGGATGAAGGAATTCAGCCTTGGCAGGGCTAAAGCCCAGCTTTGCTCACTTTGAGGGTTTCCCAGACTCAGGCCTTCCCGCTCCCCTCCTGCCTGAGCTTTCTGGAGCTGTGACACCTTCCCAGGGCTCCAAAGCCAAGGGCAATGAGGCAAAAATTCCAATATTCAGTAATCCTGACACGCTCACTAAACACCATTTCCTTGAGGGCATCCAACCCAAACCCTCTCTGCACCTCCCAAACTACAAAAACCCTCCAATCCTAAAACCTCAGTACCTTTTTGCTCTGTTTCCCTTGGGCCAAAACAATTTTGAGATTTCAAGGCGCTGACAAGCAGAACCTCGAGTTTTCCATAGGGGGATCCCTCCTCCTCCTCCTTACCAAAAATTCCTGGGAGCTTGTTTGGGTGGGGGAGGTCGTTGGATTTCTTGTGCTGTCGCCTCCTCTGGGGTTTGGCTGCTCGTGTGACACGGGAGGGGCTGGGGCTGGCCCGGAAAAATGTCACCATGAAGGGCTGCTTGGAGCGGGGTCCCCTTCGCCCCAGGAGCCCGGCTGAGCCTGGATCCACGCTGTGCCCTGCAGGGACAGGACCATCTCTGGGGTTTGGCCTCAAACAGAACTCGTTTGGTTAAAGCAGAGGTGAAAAGCACGGGAAATTTGCAGCAGGAGATGTGGGTTTGGCATGGCAAGGGGTTGGAGGCTCCTGTTGCAGTATGAAGTGGTGACAGGGGGTATTCAGGGGTTAAAAGTGATTTTGTCCTTCACCCCAAGGAATGGATGGGGCTGTGGTTTCTCCTCTCATGGAAGAGGAGCTGCTCTTTGTGTGCCTTCCCAGCTGCAAAAGGCACTGCTGGGACAGATTTAATCCCATGGGGAAAAGAGGGTTAATCCTCAGCCACACATACACACAGAGGATCCCTCCAGGTAAGGAGTTCATTAACTATTAATGAGCTTAATTACAGTCCACACCATCAGAACCTGCAAACCCAGACTGCTGGCACCCATCAGAGCTGGAAATTTAAAACTGCACTGAGATCAACCCCTCCCACCACATCCACAGCACCGAGAGGGCTCCAATTCCTGGGAATTTGTCCCCAAACCCCGCAGGGAGGTCGGGCAGGCTCACCATCATCTGTCTCCACGTAGAGCCGCAGCCCCAGGGTGTATTTCTGCTCCACTGACCAGTGGTTGCTGGCAGCTGTGACATCAAACACCAGCCAGCCCTCTGTGCCAGCACGCAGGTCCTGCACATCCAGCAGGAACAGGTCGGATTCCCTGCAGGAACAGGGGAGAGGAGCGGGTGAGTAACAGCACCCAAAGGGCTGCAGCAGGAGGGATAATGAGTGGGAATGACTCCTGGGAGCTGTGCCTGGGCAGATCCCGGCTCTGGGGCGCTGGACACAATGGAGGTGTCCTGGGAAAAGCTCCTTCCCTGCCCAGGTGGAGATCCAGGGTGTGGCAGTGCCCTGGGGAAGGAGTGGGGGCAGCCGGACACGGCGGTGCCGCTGCGGGCGGGGTGGGGAGGGAGAGCCTGGGGCTGGTCCCCATTCCTGCCTCCATCTTCATCCCAGTTCCCATCCCCATCGTCCTCATTTCCATCAGCCCATTCCCGACCCCATTCCCAACCCCATTCCCAACCCCATTCCCCTCTTCTTCAGCACCATTCCCATTGCCTTCAGTTCCATTCCCATTCCTATCTTCATTCCTGTACTCACACTCATTCCCATCATCTTCATCCCCATTTTTCTACCTATCCCTATCCCCATTATCCTTGTTTCCATTCCCACTTTCAGTCCCTATCCCCATTAACCTTGTTTCCATTTCCATTCCCATCTTCTTCATTTCCTTACCCATTCACATTTTCATTCTCACTCTCATTCCCATCCTCTTCATTCTTATTCCTGTTCTCTTCCCATGTCCTTCACTCCCACATCCTTTTCCACCCCCATCACCTTCATCCTCATCCCCATTCCCACCATCTTCACCCCATCCCTATTCCCTTCCCATCTCCTTCATTCCCCCCTTCATCCTCACCCCCATTACCACCCTCTTCATTCCTATCTCCATTCTCTTCCCCTGTCCTCCATTCCCACTCCCATCACCTTCATCCTCACCCCCATTCCCATCATCTTCATTCCTATCCCCATTCTTTTCCCCTCTCTTTCATTCACACCCCCATCACCTTCATCCTCATCCCTGTTCCCATCATCTTTATTCCTGTGCCTGTTCTCTTCCCATCTCCTTCCCACCCCCATCTTCATCCTCACCCCCATTCCCATCATCTTCACCCCCATTCCCATCATCTTCTCTTCCCATCTCCTTCATTCCCACCTTCATGGGTTGGACTCGATGATCTTAAAGGTCTCTTCCAACCTAGAATTTCTGCGATTCTGTGATTCATCCCCACCTCCATTCCCATCATCTTCATTCCCTTCCCATTTCCTTCATCCCCACCTTCATCCTCACCCCCATTCCCATCATCTTCATCCCATCCCTGTTCCCTTCCCATCTCCTTCATTCCCTTCATCCTCACCCCCATTCCCATCATCTTCACCCCATCCCTGTTCCCTTCCCACCTCCTTCATTCCTACCTTCATCCTCACCCCCATTCCCATCCCCATCACCCATTCCCACCACCCCACACCATTTTCTCCACACCGTCCCCACTCCCACCCTCCTCATCCTCATTCCCACGCTCTTTCCTGCCCCTGCCAGCCCCTGACCTGTTGGAATGCTGGGCGGCCACCTCGTAGATGCTGATGTGGAGGCTGCTGTTGCCGTGCCTGGGGGTGACACCCCGGCATTTGTAGATGCGGAACTCGGCGGCCGTCACGGCCTCTCCCGCCGGCACCTGGGTCAGGTCGAACCTGAACTCCTTCCAGTAGGGCTTGGGGGACAGAAGGTCTCGGTCCTGCTCCACTGAGGAGGGGAAAAAAGGGCTCAGGAATGGTTGAACCAAACCTGGGACCTCCCCACTGAACCCCACCAAGTGGATTTTGGGGTAAACCCGCTGGTTTTGAGCTGCTCGCCCTTGGTTGGAAGTTCTCATCTCCTGAGGGTTTGGATCTGGATCAGCCTCCCCTATTTCTGCAATTTATTTTGCTGTAAACCCACCAGTTTCCCCTCCCAGCCCTCTTCCTTTATTAATTATTCATTAAAATCAAAATAAATTTTAATTTATTTTACTAATTATTAATTAAAATGAAAATAAATTAACACTAAAAGCGCAAATGCTGGCTATGGGAGGAGCACAGACAACGTGCCAGGCTTTAGGGGCTGCAGCTTTTTGTGCTTCATCAAAAGGTGAAAAACACACACACACACACAAAAAAGAGGTTTTGGGGGTCATCAGGACCCTCTGGAGCAAAAATTGGGGTTTTCCAAACTTTTCTTGCAGCAGACAAGCCCAGGGCACATCAGGGCCATCATTGGATATCACAGGCCCACAAGTAAAGGTTTGTCCACAAGCAAAAATTTAACCACAAATACAAATTTTTATCCTGAGTGTTTTTGGGGAGTTGAGAGGGATTATCAGGTCAATAGTCTGTAAAAATATCCCCTCCCTTTTTCCTGAAAACATCTTATTTGTCCATCACACTGGGACAGGAAAAATCTGATTTTTTTTTGTTCATCCATAGAGAATAAACCTTCCTTTCTCTATGGTAATGCAGCCCCCACAGTTTTGCTAATGTGCAATTATTTGCTTCAAATTGTTCTTTAAAAACACCCCAATCTTCCTGGTCTAATTAAAGTTTATGATTAAATATGATTCAATGTGACTAAAGCTTCTCCTGCTTCAGGCACAAAAGCAACAAAACCTGGCGCTTACTTTTGAATCTAAACCAGATAATTAACTAAATAAAAAAATAAACATTTAAATTGCATTTTTTTAACCAATTCCAGGGGGGAAATATTCCAAATTTAATCCACCATAAGCTTGCAATTCCCATATATATTTATATATAATATATAAATATATAGAATATTATATATATTAAAAAAAAGATAGGGAGAGCGGAGATAATATAGGAAAGAGATAGTAATAGTAGAGAGAAGATAGAAATGACAAAGAGAGAAACTGGAGAGACAAAGATAAAAGGAAGATAAGGAGATAGGGATATAGAAAAAGAAAGAGAAGAGATAGTAGGAAAGATAAAAGAGAAAAGAAGAATATTTTACAGAATTAAAGAAAATATGTAAAAACTATATATAAATATATAAATAAATATATAAAAATAATATCATTATATATTTATATATTTTTCTATTTTAAAAATATAGAAATATATAAAATAGTTAATATATGATATATGAAAATAATGTATTTAGATATAATATAAATTATCAAATATATAAAATTATATATAAATGTGTAAATAAATATATATAAAAATAATATAATTATATAGGTATATATATATACACACACACACACACACATATATATATATATATATATATATATATATATATATATATATATATATACATATATAATTTTTTTTTTTTTCATATTGGAGGGAGCAGTGCATCCCTCCAAACTCAACCTCAAGATTTCACTCACATCCCCACACAACTTGTTTTTTTTTCTTATTTTTTGCTCCCTTTTTTTTGCCCCTTTTTTTGTTTTGTTTTGTTTTTCAGATCCCACATTCCCCGCCGCTCCTGGCCTCACCACAAGCCGCGTTATAAAAAGAGCCGGGGCGGGCAGGGCGGATGCGGAGAGCGCTTCCTGCCCGGGCGGGGCTGCCAGCTGGGCACGAGGATGCTGCGGGCACCTGAGCCAACCCTGCCCCGCTCGGGGGGCACACGGAGCCCCCAAACCCTCCGCAGCCCCTCGGGCTCTTCCCTCTTTTCCATTTCTTCCACCATCCCATCCTGGGCTGGAAACTTCTCCTGGAGTTTTGGTGCTGCCAAGCTGCCCTGGCTCACAAAAATCCTTTAATTCCCCCCCAAATGTGAGCAGAGGAGTCACCTCTGGGTTTTTAGCACTGATAATCCCCCTGTGAGTCACAGGGGACCCGGGCACACCGAGCCCCCCAAACCCTCTGCAGCCCCTCAGGCTCTTCCCCCTTCTTCATTTCTTCCACCATCCCATCCTGGGTTGGTTTTATTCTCCTGGAGTTTTGGTGCTGCCAAAGCTGCCGTGTCTCACAAAAATCCTTTAATTCCCCCCAAAATACGAGCACAGGAGTCACCTCTGGGTTTTTAGCACTGATAATCCCCTGTGAGTGTCCCACATCAGAGCAGGGGACACTCCAGGGGTCCCCTTGGGTGGTTTTGGTCACTTTGCTCCAAAATCTTTTGGCTGTAGCTGGACCCTCACCCAGGGATGTGCAGAAGGATTTTTTTGTCAGAGCCAAAGAGGTCACAGAGACCCCACACCAGAAAAAAAGAGCCAAAAAGGCGATTTTGGTCCCTAGAAAAGAATGAAAGCCTCTGCTAAAATTTTTTAAAATGCAAATTTCCTGTTGGTGTGGAGGTGATGGAGGGGTCCAGGGGTGAAGGCAGAGGAGGGGATTTGGTGGGAGTGGAGCCCAGGGACACCTTGGCAGCAGGAGAAATGCAAAAATTAGCTGAGCTGCAATTAGCTGAGCTCCTTGATGAACCAAATAATCTGGATCTGTTTGGGATGAAATCCTGGGAGGAATCCCTGAATTCTCTGCTGCTTCAGGGAGGAAAAAAGGGAACCCCTTTGGAGGGGGAGGACTGAGGGAGAAGCTCCCCCTCCTGTGCCACCACTGGTGCACAAACAGCGGCTTGGAGCACCACGAACACGAGTTTGGAGCAGTTTGGAGTTTTTGGAGAGGGCTCAACATCCCCGTGTTCGCTGCTAAAATCAAAATTGCTGTGAAACGAGAGCCCTGCAGTCCCCCCCGAGCACCCAGCAGAGCTGTGGGCGCTCAGATGCTGCTGGGGGTGTGCTGGAGGTGCCCCAAATGTTGGTTTGGGGAGCCCAGGGTGCCTGGGAACTGCCCCTGCTCCGGCTTGACTCAGCCACACCACCAACCCTCAATTATCTGTGGGTGGATGATCCGGATTGCAGAGGAGAAGCACCAAAAAAACCCAACCCAAGCGCTTTGCTCTCCTTTGGCATCATCCCCAGGAGCTGCTGCACCTTCCCCTAAAGCTGAGTGCCCCCCTGTTCTCCAATCACCCCCAAAAATAATAAAAAAATTATTATAAACCAATATAAACCAGTATAAACCCTCAATTATCTGTGGGTGGATTATTTGGATTGCACCAAAAAAGCCCAACCCAGGAGCTTTGCTCTCCTTTCCCCCTCCTTTGGCATCATCCCCAGGAGCTGCTGCACCTTCCCCCAAAGCTGAGTATCCCCCCTGTTCTCCCATCACCCCCAAAAATAATAAAAAAATGATTATAAACCAATATAAACCCTCAATTATCTGTGGGGGGATGATCCGGATTGCACGAAAAAAGCCCAACCCAGGAGCTTTGCTCTCCTTTCCCCCTCCTTTGGCATCATCTCCAGGAGCTGCTGCACCTTCCCCAAAGCTGAGTGCATCCCCTGTGCTCCCATCACCCCAAAAAATAATAGAAAAATCATATAAAGCAATATAAACAGACTTGGGGCCGTTCCCCTGTCAGGGGATGCCCAACTCCACCTCAGCTGAGCCTCCTGGTGTCTCCCAGTCCCTGAGCATTCCCAGATCCCACCCTTCCTCCTGCTCCCCAGGTTATTCTTAGCTGCACGTTTTTCCTTCTATAAACTCCTACAAACTGTGCTTCGGTCGTAATTACCGGGCCTGGCTGCTCCCCATGGGTCCCCACGATCATTTCAGACACCAAATTAAAAGGAAATGCCAGGATATTCAACCACATCAAGCGCTCTGCATCCGAAAATAGGTTTAAAGGAGATGCAGGGAAGATGCTGTCCTTTGCTAGCAAGTAGAGAAAAAATAAGCTCTAGAGGATTTCTGGATTTCTGGAGTGGGGAGGGATTTATGATTTATCCCAACACATCCAGATTTCCAGTTTGCTTCCTCCATCCTCCAGGGATGAGCACTGGGAGCTGCAGACACAGAGCTCAGCCAGGAGCACCCTGTCCCAGCTGCATCCCAGGATTTATTTGGGAAGTTTTCCCATTAAAACACACACAGAGGGTCCAGAGAGAACACTGACACTTTGGCACAGGATGCCCCAGGAGAGGAGGCTCAAATGGCTGCAAAATGAGCCAGGGCTGGGGAAACCCTGAGCCAGCTGCTGACAGCAGCTGGATTTCAGTGGTAATTGTGTGGGGGTGATGAACTTCCAGTCTGGAGGGGAGCAGCACTTCCCAGCTCCCAAAATTCAATTAAAGAGGCTGCCCTGAGCTCCCATCCCACGCTCAGGGTGCCCTGGGGTTCTCTGGTTGTTTTTGGGTTCCTCTCCAGTGCTCCCTGGATTTTCCAGGAAGATGTTTGGCTGTGGGCACATCTGAAACAGCCACGGGGAAATCACAGACTGCTTTGGGTTGGAAGGAACCTTGAAATCATCTAATTCCACCTCCTTGCCATGGGACACCTTCCAATAAATCATCAGCCAGCAGGGAAAGGGGGATGTGTGTGCTGTGGTGAGCCCTCACCCCTTTCCCATTCCACACCTCCCTGCTCCGCAATTACACCCTGCCCGTATCCATGACTCACAGCTGAGGAGAAATCCCAAAGCTCATCCTCACCCCGGGTTTACAAACCCCAAATCCCACCGGGCTGCAGCAGGGAGGGCACAGCAGCCGGGGTGGCAGGGGAGGATCCACCACCCCCGAACGTGCCCCTGTCCCCACACCGGGCCACGTTTGTGCTCCGGGGGTTTTTGTCACTCCCCAGGAACGAGGAGTGCCCCGGGACCGGCTCACACAGGTCCAGAGAGGTCCAAGTGCCCAATGGGGCACAGACTTCACTCCATTTGCATGTCCCCATCAGGATAATTGTGCAGCTAATTATGCATGCAAATGAGAGCTGGCCTTCACCCACAAAAAAACCCTCCTTATTTAATTAACATGAAGGGGCTGAGGAAGCCGCAGAAATCAAAGCCATTCAAATGGAAGGCTGGAGCTGTGCTCCCGAACTCTCCTGGCTACTCCAGGAGCCCTGGGAAGGGCAGCAGTGCCCCTGTGCCAGCAATGTCCCCTCCCAAAGGCTCCCCTGAGCATCCCACCGTGGTTGCCATCAAACCTGACCATTTTAAAGCCTTTTTTGGTGCTTGGGTGTTGCCCCAAGTGCTGAGGGGATTTGGTGCTTCAGTTTTTGTCTCCATCACTCTGAGCTTTCCCAGGACGCTGAACTCCACTCTGGATTCTGGAGGGGAGCGGGGTGCCTGCACCTGGGGGCACCCCAAGCACCTGGGTCTGTTCTGGGGAGATTCCTCACACCCACACGTAGTACAGGGGGTGTAGGAACGAGTGAGGGACACCTCTACATCTCCTCCATCGCCTAAACCTCCCCCCAAGGGTGCAGATCCCCCTCCCTGCCTCCCATCTCCCAGGAGGGATTCTCCCCATCCTCAGAGGTTGTGGGGATTTTGTGCTCGGGGCACCCAAACGCCCCTTAAAGAAACGAGCAAGGGCAGGGAAAAGCTCCATATTCGAACTCCTGGTCTGCAAATCCCACTGGGTTCAGCCCTGGGAGAGGATTTATCCCATCCCGAGTTTGTGGCCCCGCTGGTGCTGGGATCAGCTCTGCTGCCTGGAAATACGAGGGATGCTGGAGCCTGGTAACCCGCCGGACGGGATTCCAGCAACAATTAGCAGCCTGGAGGATTTTATTTGGAGCCGTGATTCAGTGTCCCACCGAGGGTCACCCTGCCCCGAGCCCCGTTCGCTGCCCACCTTGTGCCCCGCTGAAACGGGGACAGCGGGGTGGAGGAGCCTCCCTCGGCTCCTTCGTGCTGCAGGACATTCCCCTTCTCAATTTCCCCCTTTTTAAGCGGATTTGGGATTCATCCCGGCCCCTTTCACCCCACACCCGTATCCCTCACTGCCACCGTGTCCCTCAGCATCGCTCTCCCGTTACTGAGCTCAACTTTGGGCAAAAAAGTTCCGCATTTGAACAAGGGCTGAGAAATTGCCCCGAGGGATGCTCGGAGCTGCCGGTGCCACGGTCACGGATCAGGAGCTGGGCTTGGGTCAGCTCAGCCCCGTGCCCGTCCCGCCGGGGCTGTTCCCGGAGTCCACTCGGTGCCTTCCCGGCTCCGCCGCCGCCTCCTCGCCGGTCCTGCCCGTCCCCTCCTGTCTGCTCTGGTCCTCCCGGCCCCTCCGTGAGCCCCGGTCCCCCCGGTCCTGCCTAAACCACTTGGATCATCCCGGTGTGCTCCGATCGTCCCGGTCCTCCCTGTCCCACCTAAACCACCGAGATCCTGCCCGCACATCCCGGTATCCCCTCCCGGTACCCTCGGTGAGCCCCGGTGTGCTCCGATTATCCCGGTGCCCCCGGTCCTGCCAAAACCGCCGGGATCCTGCCCGCACATCCCAGTACCACCGGTACCTCCTGGTCCTCCCGGTGCCCTGCACATCCCGGTACCCCCGGTACCTCCCGGTGCCCCGCACATTCCGGTACTCCCCGGTGCCCCCCGGTCCTCCCGGTGCCCCGCTCCGGTTCTCACCCATATTAACGAGGCTGACCACGGTGTCTGCGCGGCTCACGACGCTGCCGGGCGGGGGGCTCTGCGTGCTGAGCCCGGTGAGCACCGGGCGCGACACCGCCGCTTCCTCACCCTCCTCCTCCTCCTCGCCGGCCACGGCGTGGTACAGATCGAGCATGAAGAGCGGCGCGGCGGCGGCGGGGACGCGGGAAGGGGCGCGGGGCCGGGGCCGGCCGGGCAGCCCCAGCACGGCCAGGATCTCCCGCTGCACGTCCCGCCGCTCGCCGCCGCTCAGCCGCCGCTGCGGGACCCCGGCGGCGTGGAGCCGGCGGCGGAGGACGCTGCCGCTGCCCAGCTGGCACAGCACGGCCGCCAGCCAGAGCAGCGCCACGGCCCCGCGCCGCCCCCCGCCCGCCCCGCGCCCCATGGCACCGCCGGGACCCCCCGCCCGCCCGGTGCGGAGCGGCCCCGGGCACCGGCACGGCCCCGGCCCCGGCCCGCCCCGGCGGGGAGAGGGAAAGGGACGGTCCCTGCAGCGGCACCGCCCCGGCCCTCCCCGCCCGGTGGCTGCGGGGCACGGGGAGCATCGCTGGGCATGAGAAGTGGCAGGAAACCAAAGCTGTGGAGACACAAATTCATGGGAATCCATCCCTGGGGATGCTTGTCCTGGTGGGCACTGAAAGCCCTGGGTTCCCACCCTCACTCACACCCAAAACCATCCCCAGGGATGCTCCTGCTCGTGGGGGCACAAATGAAAGGAGATCCATTCCTAGGGATGCTCACCCCATGGGCACTCACCCTCCCCCTTGTAGGCAACAAAACCCAGGGGTACCCACCTTCACTGGCACCCAAATTCCTGAACAAACACACCTGGGGCCACTCACCCTTGTGGGAAACCAAATCACTGGCACCCAAATCCATGAGTGAACACACCTGGGGATACTGACCCTTGTGAGAACCCAAACCCAGGGGTACCCACCCTCACTGGCACCCAAATCCATGAACACCCACACCTGGGGACACTCACCCACCTGGGCATCCACTCCCAAGGCCACCCAAACTCTTGGACACCCCCTTGCATCCCTTCCCCACCCCACTGAGCACCTCACCAGCCTCACCCACACACCTGGGTCGTTTAATTTTGGGGCTGGGTGGTTCCCTGCTCCATCCCACAAGAAAACCTGGGTGCAAACACCCCCTGACTCCCACAGCCACTGCCTTCCCACACGGGACAAGCAGCTCCAGCTCATCCTGACAAAGCTAACACTGGGGAATAAAGCAGGAGGCAAGATTGTTTATTACCGCAAGCAATTTTAATACAAAAATGTGTCTGGTTCTTTTAAACAATTCATTGGTAGAGCTTCGGTTTTGCCTCAATTTGAAACCAATTGAGAGAATCACACAGCAACACGGTCAGAGCCGGAGAGGAACAATATTTAATAAATACAGGAGCTGTGCAGAGCCCTCGTCTCCTGGTCACTTGGTCAAGTTGGATTTCATTACAAAGAAAAAGGAGCGTACAAAAGCGAGACAGGACTTGCAGCGAGTGTGCTGGTGAGACTCGTTTCAAGGACAAGCAACTGTGCGTGTAAGTCCAGATTTCTCCTAGGAGCAGAGTTCACATCAATCTCAGCCTGGCTGGAAGTGGAATGACCAGTTAAATAATAAATAGGAAAACAAAGAGATGCAGATAAAACAGTGATTGTGTAAGGAACGCCTCGGGGCGGGCTGGTTAAGCCATCAATCCAGAAGATTCCTTGATTTTGGAGGGCCCACCACCTCTAAGGGATGCACCCCAGTGATCCAGACCTGCAATCCTACCCCGAATCCTCTGGTGTGAAGCACCTCCTCAAACCCCTCCCCAAACCCTTCACCCTCGGTTTGTTCTTTAAAAACAAAGTTGTCAGGACAGTATTTTCAAGACAGCAAAATTGTCACGGCCTTTGCTGTAGTGTGTGCAAATTTTATTAAAGTCAAACTCCGCTTTCTTCAGATAAAACCACATAGCTTTAAAAAAAATGGAAACATAAGCCCCAAGTCCCCTCACCTCATGTTTCTCTGGTTGAGGTATCTGTGATTTACAAAAAGAGAGTTCCTTGAACACTGCAGGATTCAGGTCTTTGCTTTTAAATATAATTTACCTTGCTGAGACAGCAAGTTAAGTTTATAAAGATGCATTTAGGAAACAATCCTAAAAGATAAAGCAGGTTCACACCCTGCACCGCGCAGAAATCCTATTTATATTTTAGTTTTTCTTTACACTTTCACATCTTGACCTTTTTTTTTTTTGCTTCCTTTTTTTTTTTAAATCTTTTTCTTGATTTTTTTTTTCTTTCTCTCCCACATTTCAGTTTTCCAGGCCCCTCTCTAAACAGGGGTCACCGAGAGGCAATTTTTTTTTTTTTTATCTACATAAATATTCACATGAAATAGTAACTTACAAAAAAGAAAAAAAAAACCCAAAACCATAAACAAAAAAAAAACCAAAAAGAAATAATCCAAATAAGGCAGCTTCATAACACAACTTTTCTTTTACACTTTTAACAATATAGTTTCTCCCATTTAGAATAAATATACATCCAATGTAGGGTTAAAAACTGGACACAGGTTGGGTGCTTTTTTTTCTGTTTGTTGTTTTTTGTTTTCTGTTTGTTTTTTTTTTCTGTTTGTTTGCTTGTTTGCTTTTCCTTCCTCTCCCCTCGGGAGGGCGGCGGGTACAGTATTATCTCTTAGGGCCGGGCGTTTTTGGGGTGGCAGCGGGCGTTTTCTTGGACATGGTGGGGATTTTGGAGGGCTTGGCGGCGGTGCCGCGGCGGGAGCCCTGCCCGCCGGCCGCGCTGCTCTCCGAGGTGTCCGAGCAGGCCGACTGCGTCTCCAGCAGGTCGAAGTCGGAGGCGTCGCTGCCCCGCCGGCTGCTGGCCCTGCTCCCCGTGCGGCTCCCGGCGCGGCTCGTGGGACGGCTGGCGGCCTTCTTGGGGTCTGCAGGGAGAGCCCCCGGAGCTGTGAGAAGGGAGGTTTGTTCCCCCTGATGCCCTAAGTTTCGTTCCTCCAATTGCCCTAAGTTTTGCTCTCCTCATGCCTTTTGTTCTCCCAATGCTCTAAGTTTTGTTCCTCCTGATGCCTTGTTTTGCTCGCCCTCATGCCCTAAGTTTTGTTCCTCCAATTGCCCTAAGTTTTTCTCCTCCTCATGCCTTTTGTTCCCCCAATTTGTTACTCCCAATGCCCCAAGTTTTGTTCCTCCTGATGCCTTAAGTTTTCTTCCTCTCGATGCCCTTTGTTCCTCCTGATGCCCTAAGTTTTGTTCCCCCTCATGTCCTAAGTTTTGTTCCTCCAACTGCCCTAAGTTTTGCTCTCCTCATACCTTTTGTTCCCCCAATTTGTTACTCCCAATGCCCTAAGTTTTGTTCCTCCTGATGCCTTGAGCTTTCTTCCTCTCAATGCCCTTTGTTCCTCCTGATGCCTTAAGTTTTGTTCCCCCTCATGCCCTAAATTTTGTTCCTCTTCATGCCTTTTGTTGCCCCTGATGCTCTAAGTTTTGCTCTTCCCAATGCCCTTTGTTCCTCCTGATGCCTTTTAGTCCTCCTGATGCCCTAAGTTTTTCTCCTGACACCCTTTAGTTCCTCCCGATGTCCTAACTTTTGTTCTTCCTGATGCCCTCTGTTCCTTCCAATGCCCTCCCTGAGTTTTGTTCCTCCTGATGCCCTTTGGTTTGCTCCTCCTGATGCCTCAAGTTCTCCTCCTCCCAATGCCCTAAGTTTTGTTTCTCCTGACGCCCTTTATTCCTCCTGATGCTTTAAGTTTTGGTCCTCCTGATGCTCTTTGCTCCTCCTGATGCCCTGAGTTCTGTTCCTCCCAATGCCCTAACTTTTGTTCCCCCTGATGCCCTTTATTCCCTTTATTCCTCCTGATGCCCTAAGTTGCAGAGCTGTGCCAGCCTCTCCTCCCACACCGCCCACCCCTCAAATATTCTGTACTTTCTCCAGTGCACCAGGGGGGAGTTTTTCCACCTTTTCCCCTCACTCACCTGCCCGAGTAGTTTTGGCACCTGTTGAGACTGGGGAGGAGCTGTTACTGGTGTCCCCAGCCAGGGAGGTCCGGCTGGAGTGGAAGGTGGGGCGCTTCAGCTTGCTGCCCGCCGAGGGGGTCACCTTGGGAGGAAGCACACACAGGACATCCTTCAGCTGTCACCTGCACCCTGACAGGCCCAGGTCACAGCCCAGATCACATCCTCAGCAAAAATCTGGGCATTTAAGGAACCCCCATCTCAATGGTCAGGGAAGGCACAAGCTGCTGTTTCAGTGGTTTATAAAAGGGAAAAGTCCAAATGCTGAAAATTTGGAGGGGAATGGCAGTTTGTGAGCTGCAGACTGAAAAAAAGGGAATTTGTTGGGAAAAAGAAAATTCTGAGCAAAGCTGTTAAGAGACAGCATCAGCTGGGCTGGAAACCTCCACAAAGGAAATGTGGAATATGGGAAAAATAGGGATTTTAGCATCCAAGCAGCTCAGGAGCATTTTGGAAGATCAAGTCCAACTCAGGATCTCGAGTAGCACAACCCATTGTGGGCAGAGGTGCAGGGACACCCTGGTGCTGATGTCCTCACCACTCCCAGTGCCCAGAGGCAGCCAAACTGGCAAAGTGATGGACAGGGACACAAACCACAGCAGCTCAGCCCTTTTCACGGTGCCTTTTCCTGACCTTTAAGATGTTGGAAGTGCAGCTGGTGTGGGGTGAAGCAGCACAACAGGCAACTCTGCTCCCACTGCTGCTGCAGGAAGCCAAGGGGAAGGTGCCAGCAGGGCGAGGGCACCTGGATCCAGCTGGAAAAGGCAGCTCCAGTTCCAGTTCACCATCCAAAGCTCTGGGTTTGGGGCAGAGCTGCAGCAAAGTGCCTGCCTGTGAGTGTCCCCAGCCCTGGGGGTTTTAGGGGTGCTGCATCCCTGGAGAGATACACAGATCCCAGAGGGCATCTCCTCCATCCCCCGCAATTTTGTGATTTTTGGGAACCTCAGAAATGTTGGAATGTGATGAAACTGGAGCTGCAGGGAGAGAGGGGCAGCTGAGGGAATCAAAATCCATTAAGATGTGATTTTCGAGGCACCACTGTCATCATCAGAGATTTAGATTCTCATCCTTGATCCTATTTTAAAATAGGCAGCAAGCATCAATTTGGGGTGATTGGGGAAGTGCTCCTGACCTCCTGGTGAATCAAATTAATCCATTTTCCACAGGGAAGCACCGCTGAGGGAACCACCGGGATCTACCCGGTGCTTCTCATCACCCACTCGCAAGGGCAGGAAAAGTCCACGAGGAGGCTGAAAACTTCAGGGAAACCAAAGCCTCAGCCCAAATTCATCCTCCTGGGAGCATCAAGGCGGTGGCTGGACACACCAGACGTGCTTGAACACGGTGATAAACACAAGCTCTCCATGAAACTGAGGCGCTGTGCTCACGGTGCATGCGCTGTAGCTGATTTTCAAGTCTCAACTCGGCTGCTGGATCTCAATTTTTGGGAAGCCAAACACAGCCCCTTTCCAAGAAAGCTCGGAAAATGAATACATTTCTCAAAGCACGAGAGGATTAACACTGCTTGGAAGCAGGTGAGGGTGGATTGAAAGCGTTGTGCTTCACTTTGAAGCCGATATTTGAATTTTAATCCGAGTTGGAGACTCATGAAAAACCAACGGTCGGAGGCGTTAGCGGTGCTACAAGCGCTGCTCTACCAGGAGGAAAGCGTTAGGAGCAGGCAGGGCAGTGGGATGGCTCCGTGCCAGGGGCACTCCAGCCTGCCAGCAGCTCCTGGGGGCTGGCAGACCATACTCTACCTCAGTGCTGGGGAGCTGGAAGTCGGAATAATCGATTCCCCTCAGGGGAGTGCTCGCTTTACTGTTTATCAACCAGGGTTTGTCATAACATCGGGAGAAGTGGTGTGGAGTCTGTGAAATGGAAAAGCCAAGGAAAGGGGGGGAGAGGTGGGATGAGTGGTAAAAATAAAATAAAAAAAAAAAAGAGAGATGGGAGAGTGTCTGGAAAATGGGAGGGAAACGGTACTAAAGTGGAGCGAGAACCAAATGGGAATTGCATAAATTAAAATAAAGGGAAAAACCCAAAAGGTGATGGAATAATGACATGGTGGGGAAGGAGAGATGAGGGGTGATGGTTTCCTCCTGACACCACAGCCCTGCCTCGGGCACCAGGAGCCTTCAGCTGCACGGCGAGCACTGGGGACCCTCCTGTGGACGGCTGGAAACCTGGAAATCTGTCCTGCAGCATCCCACCCCCATCCCACCTGGACACCAAGGAGCACCTTCTAGAACCCTCCTCAAGCTCCCAAGCCCCAACCTTCCTCCTCCCTCCACCTGCAGCTCCCCATCTGGGTTTTGGAGTCCCTAAAGGGAAGGGAAAGCTTCCCTGCTGCTCCCACCTTGGCTCCACTGGCGGGGGTGGCGGGAGAGGAGGGCATGGAGGCGCAGCTGTGGTTGCTCTGGCTGGCACTGGAGCTGATCTGGTCGGGGAGGCTGCTCTGGAGGAGGGTTTGGATCGGCGGCCCCGCGACCGGAACGGGGTCATCCCCTGCGAGGCTCCCTCGGGCAGGATGAACTTCTCCCGCAGCTCCAGGTTGGTCCTTCCTCGTGCTGCAGGGGAGAGAGGAAGCAGAACTCAGCTTTGGAGGGACTCACCATCCTCATCAGGGCTCAGGAGGCTCCAGGGTTGGGAGCAGCTTCTCTGGGCATCTCCCCAAGCCCATCTCTGAGAGCAGCAAGGTTCTCCTGCTCTGCCTTAAAACCATGGATCAGCTCTTTGAGAAAGTGGCTGATTAAAAGCTGTCCCAGGGCCAGGAACTCACACGGGATGCTCGGTTCCTCTCTTGTGGAAAAGCATCCTGACGGCCTTTAAACCCACCATGTCACAACAGTGGCCAGTGTGATCTTTAACGTGGCTTAAAAATAGCAAAAGCAGCTTTGAAGGGTTGAGATTCTTGAGAATCTGAGAGAGATGCTGCTCTCTTACAGCTCTCCACTCATTTTTTGGGGAGAGAGGAGAGAAAACCACCTTCCCAACGTTTCCAACCAGCCCACTGAAAACCGACTTTGCAAAAAACTTTCATCCAAACGCCTCAAAGAGCTGGAGGGTCTCCTATTGACAAGCAAGGGGCAACCAAGCAGGGAGAAGGTCTGTGGGCTTCAGCTGATGTGTGCCAGGGTGCTCCATGCTCAGGGGTGTTCAAACAGAGAGCGAGGGCATGCACTGAGCCTTACGGGACACCGGAGGAATTCCGGGGCCAGAAAGCCAAGAAAGCAATGGCAGGAGGGAAGCACCACGCTGAGATAAGCAAGGGATAGGAACAACCTCGATGTCAGCGCTGCAAAACATCTGCTGCAAAGCGTGAAGGGCGGAGGAGGAGCAGGAAAAGCCTGAGGGGGAGCTCAGCTCGCTGTAAATCATGCTGCTTTCAGCAACAGCCGTCGGGCAGCCGGAGCACGGAATGCAGCAGCTTGAACAAGACACAGCCGAAGCAGTTAACACCCCAGAGACCCCAGGGAAACATGGAGCACTCTCCAAAACACACTCCAGGCCTGGCCAGCCCCTGGCTAATCATGCTCTGTCCCCTGGGCATGGCTCTGGTCCAGCCCAGTGGTTCTGATCACTGTCAAACCTCAAGGTTTTGGGGAGGAGGTCCTCAAGGTTTTGGGCAAGAGGACCCCAGCTCCACTTGCTGAGGCCTTAAAACCAAGCAAAACACAACCCTTCCCTCTTTCCCTGGATAACCACTGCCAGGTTTGCTGCAGCATCACCAAATTTGGTGATTACAAATTCTTGGTGTGCTTTGGATCTGTTTCCTCCAGCTCCTGCCCATCTGGACAATGACCCACGCTGGTCACACAGCATCCAAACTCCCCTCCGTGGGTGGGATGACTCGGATTGCATCAAGCCTTACCTCTGCACGGGTCATTCTTCACTAGGAACTCATCCAGGGCCATCCATCCTCCTCCCACACGGACCATGACCGTGCTCCTCAGGATCCGGACCAGCCGCAGCTGCTGGGAATCGCCGAACTGTGGGGCAAGGGAAGGGTCAGGGAAAGGGGAACAGCCATGGGAACACGGCTCCTTCCCTCCCCAGGCTGCACCAAAGGCTCCCAGCCACCTGTTCCACAGTTTAAAGGCTTCTCCAGACAGGTTCTTCTGGAATAAGTGAGAGGCAGTTGATGAGGAGTTTTCCTGCTTGGTTTGAAGATGATGCAACCAACCTAAATGCTTGAATTTTAAAGCTGTTTTCTTTTAGAGCAACAAAGGTTTTGGAATTTGGGGTTGGATGGGTTTTCTCAGCCAGAATTGTAGATCTTTCTTCTTTTTTTTGTGAAGGAAATAGAGGCTGGCAATGCCCTGACCCTCCTGGTGCAGCCCACGTGGGAAGGAGCCGGCTGATTCAGCAGGACAAGCCCAGCCAGACACCTCTGATCATCACCAACCAAGTCTGAAACCCAGGGATTGCCCTGAGCCTCAGACTTGACCCCGACCAGCCACAAAGCCCCTGCTGCAGCAATTGCCCAGTGAGGATGTTTGGATGAGTGCAGAGTGATGGGAATCCAGGCAGGAGTCCCCAGCAATGTTGATTAGTGATTGCGATGTTCATTAGTGGTTTGAAATGCCTGTGATATCAAAAAAGTGCACCCCAGATCAAAAGCACGTGTTTGTAAAGCTCCCCTAAATCTCCTGGACACTCAAACCCAGGCTCCTGGGTGTCTGCCAGACCTGGGAGGGACATGGAGAGCCTGGCTGGGATGTGGCAGCTCTGCATCCAGGTCTGCAGAGCACCTGCTGGGATGAGAAGACAGGAGAAGCAGGTTTTGGAAACAAGACCCTCTCCAGAATGATTTAAAAAAGGGGAAAAAAACCCAAACAGGAACATTTTATGTGGGTGGAGACGCAAAATTAGAGATTCAATGAAAACAGAGGATGCAAAGTGTCTGGGATGGGTCAGGGCAGGAGGTGACATCTCTGACCCACAGGGATATGGGACCTGGACCATTCGTGGATGTCTCTGCTCAAGGGTCCTACCAAGCTGTCTTGTCTCAGTTAAAGAGCTGCCACGGTGCTCACAGGCAGGGAAGGGAGCAGGGACACCTCTACATGAGGTGTCCTTCAAGAGCCAACCCCAGGGATGAATCAATTCTCATTATTTTTCAGTTTTTGTCAAAGACATTTCTATAATCACTGCCTAAATGAAAGCCAGAGCTCTCAGGAGTCATCCACTCCCAATATCCAAGTTTGTTTCATTCTGGGCATCTTTTGGGGCATCTTTTTGGGTGGGCACCACCACTGCACGTGAAAAAGAAGTTTATTTTTATCTGGGCAGGGGCAGTGGGGACATCAGAGGGACACAGGGTGCTCCAGCCCTGTTCAAGAGGAGGCTGGGCTCATCTCAGGTCACCACACTCTCAGGATACATGCAGGTTCTGGGAGGGGAGCCTTGCCTCAGTGAGGAGTTACTCAGTGGGAGTAGCAGGGATGAGGGTTTAGTTGTCCTACAGGATTACTGAGTGCTCTCATTCCATGGTGATTGCAGTCCAAACCCACCCCGAGCCTGGTGCAGGCTGTGCCCCTCAGGAGAACACATCCAGTGACCATAATTCACCACCATGAACATCCCCAACAAATCCAGGGGAGGATGCCAGAGAGAAAAATCTCTCCACTTTTTTGCCACATCCTGTTTTTTCCATCAAAATTTTTCTTTTTTTCTGCCCAATTTTTTGGTTTTTTTTGGGGTGGCACTCCTCTGTACCAGGCTCTGCTGAGCAGAGCTCCCAGATCACATCCTCCCACAGCACCACAGGACAGAGAGCAGCATCACAACACACAGAGGTTAAAAAATATTCCAGAGGTGAGAGACAGCACCACGAGGTAAACTGTACCTGATTGCCGAGGAAGAACTATGGAGGGAGAGGGAAAAGGGGGAGAGGGGAGGAAAGTCCAGAGGAAGAGGAGGGGAAAGAAAAACAAGAAAAACATTTATGGGATTAACAGTGCAACAATCATGAAATCTGTTAACTGCAGGAGTCAGAAATCTGGGGGGGTTTTGGGGCTATCTGGGGGGAAGGAGAAGCTCTGGGAGCTTGGGGCCGGTGCTGCTGGAGGGGGATCAGCTCCTCCCAGCTGGAACATCAACCCCAAACCCAGCTGGGGCAGGGCAAAGTGGGAATCCTGCCGCCACTTCACCTCGGTGAAGGGTTTGGAACACAACCAGCAGCTGGTTACAAAGAGATTCTGTCAGGAAATCCTTCTCCCTTCTTCGGGAGCGAGCTAAGAAAAACACAGGCACAAGGTACACTCATCCAGGAGGGGAACTTCAAGGGCGGCTCCAGCCCAGTGAATGCAGCGTTTCACGGGGCCCCTGGGCTGCCTGCCCCAGAACAGGGACACTTTTATGTTCTCCCAGTTCAGGGAACGCCCTGGGGCTAAGCATGGAGCTGGGAAAACACATCCCAGCCACTCCACCAGTGCCAGGGGACGAGGTCTCCGCCTCAGCCCGGGTTCCCCACCCTGTGCCAAGCTCGGCACCCCCTGGGTGATGCCCCCTCCCTCGGTGGGAATTGGGAGGAGGATTTGGGGAGGGGTTTCCATCCCCCTCTGCCTTACCCGGTATTTGTTCTCGCCGATCTGCTCCACTTGGAATCTCTTGGCACACTTGCACTGGGCCACTTGCCTGGTGACCTGCCACCACCAACATGAGAGGTGAGTGAGCAACCAGGATTTTGGGAGTCTCCCCCAGTGCAAATCACTGCTCTGATCAAACAGCCCCAAGCAGCCTTTCCTTCTACAACATCCTCAGTTCCAACCAATAAATTTGGCTCAGCACCACCAAAATCTTCTTTTAATTGAATTTTTCTCTTCCCCACAACCTGAACCACCCCCAACCCTGCTGAGCACCCCTGATTTTTGCTGCTTCACCTCATCCTCGATCTTGTCAGCATCAGTGGTGGGTCTGTAGGCGTCCTTGTTGGGATGGAGGGCAGCCACAAACTCATAGTAGTCAATGTAGCCGTCACCATCGCGGTCAAAGATATCGGCCACCGCCGTCATCTCCAGCTTGGTGGTGGGGAATTCTGGAAGGAAACAAGGAAAGGATGAGCTCCTCAATCAGAGACAGGCACGCAGGAGAGCAGCAAGGCTGGTTCCAAGGACTCACTGGAAGCCAGGATGCCGTCGATGAATTCCTGCCGCGTGATCTTCCCGTCCTGGTCCTTGTCGATGCGCCGGAAGAAATCCATCACCCGCGACTTCTTGTGGTTCATCCAGCGCATGTACTTCTTCCTCCACACGTCAAAATCGAAGTTTGCAAACTCCTTCAACTGGAAGGAAAGCCCAGGGAGAGTCAGTGGTGGAAATCCCAAAGGAGCAGCGCTCACAGACCCACCCCAAAATGCCCTTGGGTGAGCTCCCGGTGCCGCCGCTCCCTGCCCGCCCTCCTGGGAAGGTTTATCTGGATTTTTCCAGACAATTCCCAGTGAGGGCTTTGCCCAAAGTGAATTCCCAGCACAGGACACACAGCGGAGCCAACAGCCAGCAGGTGGATTGTGCATCCCAGGAGCTGGGGATGCAGCGCTGCCCACGCTGCTGTGGGGACACACAGGCAGGGAGGATCAGCAACAGACACACACACACACACACACCCTGTCTGCTCAGCCTTCCTCACCCCACGGACTTGCCAGGGAGGAATTCCCACTGCCAGCACCAATCTGGGCACAAATCTCCCCTCTCCCTTTCCCTCTGGGCAGCCAAGAAGGGATTTCTTGCTCATCTTCCAAGTCCCAGCCTAACACCCTCCAATTTAAACACTCTTCTTATCTCCCCACCCCAAAAGGACCCCACCAGCTCAAGCAGCTCACACCAAGGTAACACAACAATTTTAAGGTTTTTTTTTTCCTTTTGTCTCTCTCTAAACATTCTTGGGGTGAAAAGCAACAAAGAAAAAACATGGATACGAAGGAACTGAACTGACCTACAGCAAAAGCAACAGAAAACAAAAAAACCACTCACTTCTGGGCATAGCTGCTTTGTTAAGCATAAATAAAAACAAAAATGGCATTAGATGGTTGGATAAAATAGAGACAGTAATTGTTAAACTAATTACTAGGAGGAAAGCAGGGCCTGGCTGTCATTAACTCTACAGATACCAAATACAGGGGCATAAAGCTGGTTAACGTGCAGTTAATTACTTAATCACCAAAGGGTTTTTTAGCCTTAATATTTTAGGAATATTTGATTTCTGAAAAGGCAGCAGGAACTGTCTGTAAGAGCTGGGGCAGCACAGATTTAAAATGCTTCTTGCACCTCTCTGGGAATGAACTCCCAGCTCCCACCCTGCTCAGAGCAGCCAGGGGCTGTTACCTCCTCCAGCCTGTCCAGGGCATCGTTGAGCTTCCTCTGCCTCTCCAGGGCCAGCAGCCAGACCTGCTGCCAGCGTGCTGAGAGCTGGTTTATCCTGGGATTCTTTGTTTCTGACTGGGAGATAATGGGCATGCTGGGGGGAGCAGCCTGCCCCAAGCATTTCCCTGCAAAAAAAAAGGGAGAGGAGTTGCTTGAGGTGCTGTTCATGGAGTCTGAAGAGCAGCAGTGAAATGTGTTTTGGTTTTTTGGAAGGGGAAACCTCCCACGGCCTTGCTGGCTGCTGTCCCCAGGTAGGAGGACAGGGTGACAGACAGCTCTACACCCACACCCCCCAGCACTCAGGAACTCACACTGGACTCTGCCTTCAAGAAACCACATAAAAAGACCCCAAAACTTCATCCCAGAGAGAGAAAGGGAAAGGGGAGCAGTGCTGGCCCAAGCATCCCCAGGAACAGCACCCCCAGTTTTGGGAAATGTCACCTGGATTCTCCCCTCCTGACGAGGCTCAGCGCCTTCCTGGTGGCTGCTAGCGCAGGATGCCTCGTTAATTGATAATCAGAGCTAATTATCTTCCTAGGAATTTCATTTCCTGCCATCCTAGGACCCAGAGCAGACTCACTGTTGCTGCGGGATTTGTCGATGAAGGGCCCGTGGGGAGGCTCAGTCGCTTTTCTTTTGTAAGTTTTGGTCACCCGGTCCACGTCCGGCTGTTTCCGTGTCATCTCCTCCATAAAGGACTGTCAAAACACAGAAAGGATAAAAAAACTCCTTTGTTATTTCAGCCTTTTTTGCTTTCCAGCCCTCCCAGGGACATGCCAGGCCTGTAGAGGGAGGTGAGCATCAAGCACCAGTGATTGGGGATTGTGGCTGAGCTGCTGGGTTTGCCAGGGCTGGAGATCATCCCTGGGCTGGTTTTGCTCCAGTTGGGAACAGGGAATTCCAGGAGAAGGCAGTGGTGCCTCCTCCACCCAGGGAGCCAGGTGGAGCCTCCCTCCCCTGCCCCTGTCCTGAGCTCAGCTCAGGGCTCACCTGGTGCTCGGAGATGAGCGCTTTGACCTGATCAATATTCTGGGGAATGGGCTCCTGGTCCCGCTGGATCAGGGTGGTCTCAGCCCACTGGATCCAAGCCAGGAGCTCCTCCAGAAGCTCTGCATTGGCCACCAGCTCAGAAAGTGCCGACTCCAGCCTCTGCTGGTGCTGCTTTGCCCACGTCAGAACCTGTTGGAAACACAGGGTGACCACTCAGCGTGGGAAACCTGGAGCAGGACCCACCACTCTGTGACCATCTCTGGGAGCACCACCAGCCTGGAGCTATCCCTGCAGGACTCACCTCCTCAAACCTGGCTCGGATGATGGTGATCCAGTGCTTGATGGTGGTGATGCAGTCGGGGTGGCAGGCGCCCAGGATCACTTCGCCCATCCCCACCGCCGCGTTCACGTCCACCCTCTTCTCCTCCACCTTCTTCATGAACTCCTGCAAGCCACAAAGGAATTATTTACTGGTATTCCCTCCACTCTAAACTTGCCCTGGGTGGTGTTTTGGAGCTCCCCTTTACCTTGTGGGCATCGATGAGGGCCTGCAGGGCCTCGGCGTCGTCGGGCAGCGCTCCCCGAAAGCGCAGGGACTGCTCTGCCTCCGAGAGCCACTCCAGCAGCATGTGCACGGCTGTCCTGAACTCCTCAGCCTGCAGCAACAACAGCACAGGCTTTGCTCAGCCCTCCTCCTCCCCAGACAGGCTGCTTCATTCACTCCTGGCAGCTGGAGGGCTGAAAAGGGCTTTAAAAATACTAAAAAAGGGGAAAAAGCCCTGTTTGGGGCTGCCGGGTACTCTGGCACCTCCCTCCCCTCGGCATCAGCTGCTCTGAAGAAGGAAATGTTTTTAAAAACATATCCTGAGCAATTTGGCACCTGGGTAGTTTATTCTGTAAATTGCCTACTTGAAGTAAAAGCTGCTTAAGAGCCTTTGACCTTTTTGGTTGTTTTTTTTTTCTTTTTTTTTAGCTCCAATCGAGTCTCTCTGGACACAGGCAAACATCAGACCTGTCCGATCACTGCTGTGCACATCAGTGAGATCTTTCCATCCTCCCTTTTCAAACCAGCCTTCACCTGCTCATTTTTTGGGAAAAATCAATCAGTAACAGTGTGATCCCACCCCACTGCTTCACAGGAACCACTGCAGGGCTGCAGGGCTTCACAGGAACCATTGTGTGCTGCCTGGACAGGGCAAATCCTCTTCCCTTGGAGGCCTGTCTGCTCACTGCTGTGCACATCAGTGAGATCTTTCCATCCTCCCTTTTCAAACCAGCCTTCATCTGCTCATTTTTTGGGAAAAACAATCAGTTTTGATACCACCCCACTGCTTCACAGGAACCACTGCAGGGCTGCAGGGCTTCACAGGAACCACTGTGTGCTGCCTGGAGAGGACAAATCCTCTTCCCCTGGAGGCCTGTCTGCTCACTGCTGTGCACATCAGTGAGATCTTTCCATCCTCCCTTTTCAAACCAGCCTTCATCTGCTCATTTTTTGGGAAAAAACACTCAGTTTTGATACCACCCCACTGCTTCACAGGAACCACTGCAGGGCTGCCGTGCCCTACCTGGAGAAGGCAAAACCTCTTCCCATGGAGCCCGGCCAAGCACCCCAAGAGTTTCCAGCCATGGATTTTCTCCTCACCTGCTTGAGGGCCTGCTCCAGGCGGGTTTGTTTGGACACAGACAGCTTGCACACCGTGTCCCAGCGGTTGCTCAGCTCCTGCAGCTGCACCTTCACCCAGGTGGTGTCGTCCCGGCTGTTGTCGATGAGCTCCCGGCCCGAGCGCTTCAGCACCTGCACGGTCCCCGTGCGCTTCCCCAGCTCCTTCTGGAACACCTGCATGGACACAGCAGAAGCTGAGCAAGGCCAGGCAGCTCCACTGCTGTCACCTTTCCAGCAATGTGGAAGTTCTCCCCGTTTTTTTGCTGTTTTTTCCCCTTTTTATCCACTGCAGGAAAGCAGGACAAGCAGCAAAGCATCAACTCTGTGTCTGTTCTTTGGCTCTTGGGGAGGATGAATCAATTCTCATTAATTTTTAGTTTTTGTCGAAGACATTTCTATAATCACTGCCTAAATCAAAGCCAGAGCTCTCAGGAGTCATCCACTTCCAACATCCATTTTGGGCATCTTTTGGGGCATCTTTTTGCCCCACTCAGGACTTGGAGAAGAGCTGGGGAAAGCTGCTCTCATCTTGTGAGCATCCATTTTCAGTTTTTGTTGCAGACATTTCTATAATCACTGCTTAAATGAAAGCCAGAGCTCTCAGGAGTCATCCACTTCCAACAACCAAGTTTGTTTTATTTTGGGCATTTTTGGGGTGTCTTTTTGCCCCTCTCAGGACTCGGAGAAGAGCTGGGGAAAGCTGCTCTCACCTTGTGAGCATCCATCAGGTTCATGACCAGATCCAGGTCCCCGTGGACAGGCTGGTCCTCAGCTAACTGGGGTTCCACCTTGTAGAGCCAATCCACCAGAGCCTGCAGAGCATCCATGAACTGCCCAGAGAACAGAAGGGCCTCCTCCAGCTTGTGCTGCCTGGAAAACAAACACCCCAGAGAACATCCATGAGCAAACTCACCTCCTTTTGTCACACCCCAGTGACTCCACACCCTCCCTGTGGCACTGCTGGTGCAGCCTTGGGGCTGGGCTCACCTTTCCACGGATTTCCCACACACTGTGTCCCACTTATCCCGGACTTCTCCCAGCAAATTGTCCAGTTTTTGAGTGTCATCTGGAAGCAAGGCTTTTTCTTTGAGGGCTCTGCCTGTCCTGATGGTGGTGTCATACACAGGCTGCTTCCCACCCAGAGTCTTCTGGAACTCCTGGGAAATGGAGAGAAAACAAAACTGCTTCAGAAAGCCTGGAGATCCTGTGAGGATTCCCAGATTTCCATGGCAATGGGAGGCATGGACAGGCATTTCTCCTGTCCTGCCAGAGGAGATGTTACCATGCTCATCCTCCCAACAGAGCCCCTTCCACCCCATCCAGCACCAGCCTGGCTTTGGCAGAGCCTCACCTTGTGTTTGGAGAGCTGCAGCTTGATTTTGTCAGGATCATTGGAGATCTCCAGCTCAGAGTCCAGGTGATTCTCTGCATCCTCCAGCCAATCAATCAGCTTCTTCCAGGCTTCGTGGAACTGCAAGACAGTGCAAGCCAGCCTGAAACTTCCCACTGGTGGTGTCCCCAGTCCCTCTGTGGTCCTGCTGGCCCTTCCTTGGGGTCTGCCACACCTTTCCTGTGCCCCTCACCTGCTTGGCTCTCTTCCTGGCATCATCAAGGGCCCGTCCCCGCTCCACCGAGCGCTGCACCACCTTCTCCCAGCGGGACTGGACGCTGACCAGCAGGTTCTTGATCAGCACCACGTCCTGCTTCTGGCTGAGGAACTTCAGCTGGTTCCCAGTCTGGTCCAGCTCGATGATGCGGTCCCGGTGCGCGTTCACTTCATTGGCGAACACCTGCCAACAGCAAAGGGTGACCCACGAGTCAGAGGGGATGGAGAGGCTCCTCACCTCTCCAGGAGTCACAGGAGAGGTGAGAAGCCTCCCTGGCTCCCTCCATCTCTCAGGGATGGAGCTCTTGGGGTACCTTGTGCTCGTCGATCTGGGCCAACACCGCGGCCAGGATGAGGCTGGGGGGCGGTGCAATGTTCAGGCTCTGCTCAGCCAGGGTCAGCCAGTTGATGAAATCCTGCAGGGAGTTCTGGAAGTCCGTGGCCAGGGCCAATGCCTCCTCCAGCTTCGCCTGTGGCAGCGGGGAAGGGAGAGAAAAGAGAGGAAAAAACACAACACGGAGGGGTGAGAGCTGTGATCTGCACACAGAGGCAGCCTTTGTGTCCTCATCACCCCAGCCCAGAAACGCCAGCGCTGTGCCAAGGGGAGGGGGCTGCACTGAAAGGCAAGGCTTTCTCTCCAAACAAGAATGGTCCCTGAAAGAAGAGCCCTTCCTCAGCACACGAGCAGCTGCGTCACCCTCGGCTTCCTGGGGAAGGGATCTCCGTGGGGACAGGGCTGGCTGCACGGGGGATGAGCTTCTGATGGCAGCAGCTGCAGATTTATTCTGGGCCCAGGCCACCACGGCCCTTGTTTTATCTCATCCCCAGCCAAAAGCTGAGGATGGAGTCAGCTCGGAGGAGGGTTTGGCTGCACCAACAAAGCCTGCCTTTGAGAGCTGCAGGAGGCTTCTTCCCACCTCCCTGAATTAACCCAAAACGCCATTTCACCCTCATTTTCTGTGTGATTTAACCAATTCTACAAAAAAAAAAAAAAAACCACGCCAACAGCCTGACACTCAGCACCACCTGAGAAACAGAATCAACCTTTACAACCAAGGGAGATGGATAAAAAACCCAAATCCCAACTTTGTGTGGGAAAACAGGGAGCAGCTGCTGTCAGACCATCACAGAATCTTTTCTGAAAAATCCTTTCCTTAGGATTTTTCCTCCTCAGAAGCTGAGAGGCCTCAGGAACAAAATGTAAACATTGATTATCTGCTGCTGTGGAATGCAACAGGTGCATCTGGGATTGGTCTCATGTTGGTTGTTGCTAATCAATGGCCAATCACAGTCAGCTGGCTCAGACAGAGTCTGAGCCACAAACCTTTGTTATCATTCTTTCCTATTCTATTCTTAGCCAGCCTTCTGATGAAATCCTTTCTTCTATTCTTTTAGTATAGTTTTAATAAAATATATATAATAAAATAATAAATCAACCTTCTGAAACATGGAGTCAGATCCTCATCTCCTCCCTCATCCTCAGACCCCAGTGAACACCGTCACAGTCAGACCATGGGGCAAGGCTGGATGCATTTTTTCTCCCTCAATTTTACCTTTCTCTCCTCCATCTTGGTGCTGACCAGACTCCATTTCTGCTCCAGCAGGGCCACGCTCTGCTCTGTCTTCGAGCTGGAGCCAGAATCATCACGGTTGAGCAGCATCAGCCTCCCCTTGGCCAGCAGCTGGCTGTAGACATCCTCCTTGGCTTTGAGCTGGCTGTACAACTCCTGCAAAGAGCCAGCAGCCAAGGGTTAGGCAGGGAAAAGCTCAGGGAGGGAACATGTCGTGCTGCAAGGCTGCAGGTGATGGGAACATGAGGCTGGGAAGTGACAGCAGAGCGACACTTTGAGCTGAGGGGAGGTGGTTAAAGCATCCTGATGGTTGTTCCAGCCATCAAATGCAAAATGATCTCTAAGAGGAGACCAGAGCAGCCTGTTCTCCCCATCACACACAGAAAGGAGAAGTTTTGATATTTGACAGGAATTGCTGAATTAAAAGCTTTAAAGAAAAAAAAAACCCAAAAAAGATCTCTCCTGAGAAATTACCATGTGGGCATTGAGCTGTTCCCGGGCAGTTTCTGGCAGACCTCCCGTGGGTTTTGAGGCCGACAATTGGCTCTCCATCCTCGTTAGCCACAGGAGGAAGTCTTCAATCTCACCATGGAAACCCTGAGCCTGTTGGGGAACAGAGAATCGGCCCCGGATCAGATGACATCAGCCACCATTGATCAAGTGCCAGGGGTAACGCTGTGTTTGCTTTGAAAGCAGATAAAGAGGCAGAGCTGGACGTGCCAGCGTGCTCAGGAGGGTGAGACTGGTGTGTCCACAACCCACAGGTGTGCCACTGCACCTCTGGGCAGGCACTGAACCACAGCAGGTACAGAAAAACTTCCATTAAAACATCCCAACCCTTTCCCCGCTTTTATTTCTCCCTAAAACAAAGGGGAAAGTGGCACCCACAGCACAGGGGGGTGTTCCCACTGCCTCTTGCTGACCTGCTGGAGGGTGGACTGCAGCTGCTGCTCCCTCTCCTCTGTTTTCTGCAGCACTGATTCCCAGCAGGAGTTGAGCTTCTCCAGGCGGTTCCGCAGGCTGCTGGCATCGTCCCCTGCACTCGACTCCAGCAGCTCATTCCCTGCTTTGTTCACTGTCTCCACGGTTGCTTGGTGGGCCAGGACGTCGTTCTTCAGCACCTGCACAATGTGGGCAAAGGTTGGAAACCTCTCCTGAACACCCTGCTTGCTCCCAGGGATCAAAACAGCTCAAAGCCTTCATGAGAAATTGAGTGCTGCCATGGGAATGGGCTAAAAATGGATCTGGAGTGGGAAAACACTCACGTGGTGCTTTGCAAGTTCCACCTCGATGACTTTTGGGTCCCCATTGATGGGTTTCTGGGCATCCAGCAGCTCCTCAGTATGGGTCAGCCAGGCCATCAGCTCTGCCAGGGCGTGCTGGAACTGGCCCAGGGCCAGCAGGGCGGCTTCCAGCTTGTGCTGGGCAAGGACAGGGATGGAAAAGGGGAGTTTTAAAGGGCTGGGGAACACCAGAGCCAGTTTCATCCTGTGACAGCCCCAGGTGCTCACTCTACCTGTCTGTGAGCAATTTTCTCGCCCAAGTTCTCCCAGAGATGTTTGAGCTCAGTCAGTGGCTCCTTGATGATGTCTCTGTCTGTCTCATCTGTAGCCTTTTTTAGCATCAGTTCACCTTGGTGATTAAGCTTTTCCATCTCAATCTGCTGCTGGTAAACCTCCATTTTAAACTCCTGCCAAGACAAGCAGGACAAAAACCAGAGGCAGAGTGAATCACTGGAGCTCTGTGAGGCAAAGCAGCAGCACAGGAACCTCTCCCTCCCCTCCCAGGTACCTTCATCTCGTTCATCTGCTCCTTGACCGTGCTCAGGTCGGTGCCCACAGGGGACATGTTGCACAGTTTGATCACAGCATTGTCCAGCCAGTCAAACATGGCCTGGAAAGAGCAAGGACAACGTGAGGGAATGGCAAAGTGTCCCCCCTGCAGCTGGTCAGGGGATGAAGATGGTCCCTCCACCACCCCATGGACATGAAACTGCTCTGTCAGAGCAGCTCTGCCCAGCTCCCTCTGCCCTCCCTCATCCTGCTGCTCTGAGCAGGAATCAAGCACAGTTTGATGTTGCACAGTTTGATCACAGCATTGTCCAGCCAGTCAAACATGGCCTGGAAGGAGCAAGGACAACGTGAGGGAATGGCAAAGTGTCCCCTCTGCAGCTGGGATGAAGATGGTCCCTCCACCACCCCTCTGTCAGGGCAGCTCTGTCCAGCTCCCTCCTGCCTTCCCTCATCCAATCAAGATTTGGGAAGAGCAATGCAGTCAAAAATCTGCTGCTGGTCAGAGCTGCTGGTTGAACTCAGACATTCATCCAGGAGATGTTTCCTGCTTTATGGAAGTGCAAATCCCAGCACAGCTCCATGGAGAGGGCTCAGTGCTGCTCCCAAGGCCCACCCACTCCACAGCAGCAGCCCTGCCCCTTACCTGGAGTGTGTCCTGGTACTGCACAGCTGACTGCATGGCTTCCTCCAGCTTCTCCAGCCTCTCCTTCCATGTTTTATTCAGATTTTCCCAGGCATTGTTCATCTGAGCAACACAGAACTCATCAGGCTCCACAAGCAGAGCTCCTACTTGCTCCCACCTGGTTTTATCTGGAGGGGAAGCTCTCCCTACCTCATCAATGCTCTTCTTCACTTCTGGCTTCTCAGTCTCACCACAGGCAAAGATGAGATCAGTCCCCAGGAGGCGGATGAACTCCAGCTCCTCGTGCAACCCGTCTGTCTCCTCCTTGATAGTCTGCAGAGGCACAGCCACAGAAGGAAAAGCTTTGTGATCAAACCCTCTTCCAAAATGCTCCATGAGCAGGAGGGTCCTTCCTGCTCCAGTGCCCTGCACCTTGGCCAAGAGCCCAATCCAAACCCTGAGAGCAGGTGACACAGAGTGTTGCTGTTGGGATGGTCACACAGAACAATTCTGGAAATAATAAATTCTGAAATTTATGCAATTTCAGAAGGCTTCTCTCGTCTCTCTTTGTTTCCTGATTCCCAGATCTTGACTGTAACAGCATGCTACACCTTACATTTTACACCTTCCCACAAAGTTTATGCTTTACTCATTGGTTACAACAGATCAACACAGGGTTCACTGGTACAAAGCAGTCCCCACCACTGTTTTCAGCTAACATCCAACTGCAGGTCTCTTTCATTTATCTTTTTCTTCTTCTCAGTTTCCATGTCAACAACCTTGGTAGAATTCCTTTCAGGGGTAAATGTGAACCTGATCAGCTTCCCTTTTCTGCTAACTCTTGCTGGCTCACACAGCAGCTGTCAGCCCCTTCCACAGCAGAGAGCAGGTGGCCACTTTTGTCACCACCACCACCACCCTGCTCTGCTCCCACCTCTGGGACTAAAATAACAACATCTGTATTTAGCTGTGAGCCTGAGCTGTCCTGGCTGAAGATGTTGTTTACACAAGATGGGTGTCTACAGGAGCGTTTTGTCAACACAGGAGTGAGGGTTTTGAGGTTCAAAAGGCACAAAGCAGAGTTAGAATGGTTCTGAAAAGGGAGCAGCAAGGCTAAACTTAGCAAAGCATAAAGAAACAGCCCTGCTCCTCAAGGCCTGAGTCAACTCAAATCCACCTGAAGTGGATTTTGCCACCTGAAGCAACCAGCAACAGACAAATCCAAGCACTTATCTCTGCTCTGACCAAAATCTAAATATAATCTTCCCAAAACAGCCAGCCTCTGGCTTGGGTTGGGAGCAGAGCCCTGCAAGCCTCCACATCACTCCAAGCAAGTGGGCACACAGAGCTCCGTGTGCTTCCCAAAACAGCAGCAGATAATGTGATTTAAGGCGAAGGACATGTGAAATCCACTTCTGGCTTTTCCCTTGCAGCTCCAAACTGCAATGGAAATAACTCCTCATAATCTGACTGACTGCCTACAAAACTGATTTACCTCTGGGCCACAGGCATGATCTAAGATCTTCCCAATTTAGCAGAGAAGCTGAGGGCAGACAAGCTCCAGGCTGAGGAGCAGCCCCATGGGCCTCACCTCTGCTGCTTCCACCTGCTGCTTGATGATGGAGGGGTCAATGCCTGGGCTCTCCAGGTCGTGGACAATGTCCTGGGTGTCCTTGATGGTTGTCAGGAGCGCTGCCATGTCGTACCAGAACTTCTCTGCAAGCTCCAGGACATCGAGGAACTTCATCTCGCGTTCCTCGGTCCGAGCTTTGATGTCTTCCCAGAAGAAAACCATCTGATCCAACTTGTCCTGGATGACTGTGGAAGGAAATGGAAGCGTTCAGTGAAGAAGGAAACCTTTTGGCAATGCAAGAGCATTTTGAAAACACTCAGGAACAGCCAACAGAATATCCAGAAGGGAATAAAGATGGCCAGGGCTATCAGAGCATTAACGCTGAGGGACGTGAGAAACTCCAGCTTGCAGAAAAGCCTTTATTTATGTGCAAGCTCGGGGCAAATTTGCCCACACACGCTCCCTCCAACAAACCTCTGTTCTGGCCACCTCTAGCATGAAGTCCCTGCTCACTCAGTGCATGAGCTGCCTGTTGATCTGCCAAGGAAGGTGCCAATTAGTGCCAATTGTGCTGACAGGCTTTTTGTGCTGGGGGATGTCCCTCCCTCCATTAGATGCTGAAGCGACATCAACAAATCCTGTCCCAGGGGCCACCAACAAGAGGCCAGCTGGGCTGAGAAGCCACAAATGCTTCTTTTCTCTTCTGACTGATGCCAGCCTGTCTGCTCCAGATGGAAGCAGATCCATTCATCCATCCATCCATCCATCCATCCATCCATCCATCCATCCATCCATCCATCCGACTCATCCTTGGTTCTAAAGCCAGGAGAACCACCTAACTCCATACAGAGGACTCAACCTTGGTCCTAAGCCTAGGAGAACCTCCCAAATCCATCCAGAAGACTCATCTTCCTCCTAAAGCCAGCAGAACCTCCAGAACACACCCCTGGGACACCAAAGCCTCGCCAGCAGTGACAGAGCCATGGTTTGGGGAGAAATTGGACAGGGTGTAAATCCACCCAGAGCTACCTTTGGCTGCCAGGTCCTTGTCTGCTCCCTGGGAGCGGGCGATGAGCTCCTCCCCACGGCGTTTGAGGGCCTCGAAGGAGGGCTGCAGCTTCTCCAGCTCCACCGTGGAGTTTTTGTTCTCGCTGATGCACTCGCGGATCTTGTCCACCTCGGCGGGGATCAGGGGCGGCAGCCGCAGGCGGGACGAGAGGCTCTCCAGGGTCTCCAGCATGGGCTCGATCTTGTCGTGGAACTGGAGGGGAGCCGAGCCATTAGGGCAGGAGGGAGGGGACAAAGTGACACTGCAGAGCCACCAGCACGAGCCACGGCCCCCCGAGCGCCGCCTCGGAGAGGGGACGGACAAACGCCTGCGACAGCAGCAACGCCACCTCTGCAGCAGCAATGTCACCTCTCCAGCAGCAATGCCACCTCTGCAGCAGCAATGCCACCCCTGCAGCAGCAATGCCATCCCTGCAGCAGCAATGCCACCTCTGCAGCAATGCCACTCCTGCAGCAGCAATGCCATCCCTGCAGCAGCAATGACATCCCTGCAGCAATGCCACTCCTGCAGCAGCAGCGCCACCTCTGCAGCAGCAATGCCACCTCTGCAGCAATGCCACCCCTGCAGCAGCAATGCCACCCCTGCAGCAGCAATGATGCCCCCGCAGCAATGCCACCCCTGCAGCAGCAATGCCACCTCTGCAGCAGCAATGACACCCCTGCAGCAATGCCACCCCTGCAGCAGCAATGCCATCCCTGCAGCAGTAATGACACCTCTGCAGCAGCAACAACACCTCTGCAGCAGCAATGCCACCCCTGCAGCAGCAATGCCACCCCTGCAGCAATGACACCTCTGCAGCAGCAATGACACCCCTGCAGCAGCAATGCCACCTCTGCAGCAGCAATGCCACCCCTGCAGCAATGACACTTTTGCAGCAGCAATGACACCTCTACAGCAGCAATGCCACCCCTGCATTCTCCTGCTCACACCTGCCCTGCTCCAGCAGAGCCCACAGACACTCACAGAGCACCTGTGACCCAAACACGGCAGCACCCTGAAAATTCGCTTTTTTTGCCGCTGTCTCTGTTCTGGTGGCTGGGCAAACAGTGCTGGTTGAGGGAACAGCCAGGCAAAAAATGCTGCTGGAAAAGCGCCCGTGTTTGGTGCTGATGGGAATCTCCACCTGGTGCAAGGCCAGTGGAAACCCATCACAGTTTTTAGGATCAGCAGGAGCTGCATGCAGGAGGGGAGGAGCTGCAGCCTCAAAAGCAGAACCAGAAAGCCAGGAGTGAGGGAGGGAGGGGGTCTAGCAGGGTTTATTGTTGTTGTTTTTAAGACAGAAGTCAACTTTGGCCCTTCAAGATCCCAAACTGTCTCTGCTGGTGGGAAGGACAGTCAGCACTGGGGCTGCTCCTGTCCCTCTCCCAGTTCCTGCTGGGAACACCCCAAATTCCAGGCTCTCCCAGCAGAGAGGGGCTGGGGCTCTCAGTGCAAAGTTGATCAGGACAGGCTGGCTCAGCCAACAAGCAGGAGCAAGCCAGCACATCCAGCTGGAGCAGTGTGAACCCTTCCAGAAGCAAAACCTCTGCCCTGCAGGAAGCATTCCCAGCAGAAGCTGAGACCAGGCAGCAACGCAACCAAAGCCATCCCAAAAAATGTGATTCCAGCCCCACACCCGGCGTTAAATATGAAGCAAGTTCTGCTGAGCTGTGCATGGACCAGAAATGAAAGTCTGGGTGTCAAATAGAATCAGGCCAGGGAGGGTAAATGAACACCTGTGGAGGGGGGACTCGCTTACCTCCGAAATCTGCAATGGTGGGGCGCAGTCAACACAAGAATGAAATGGGACCATGTGGGGAGGACGGGCACAGGCAGCAACACACACAGACAACACATTCCACAATGGGAGTGAGAGATGAGAGGGGAGGGGAATGTGGAGGGGGGGAAAAACTCGGAGTTAATACAAGTGCAAACCAAGAGAAGTGACTACACAATACAGGAATTAAGAAAATAAACACCCAGGACGTGACAAAAACCAACTGCGCTACGGTAACACGGGGTGAAATGAAACATAGCTGGGGGTCAGCAACCCTCAGGAGTAGGGGCACTTCACCCCCTTTCTGGACTTCAGCACCTCCAGTCTCTGCCCTTCCTTTCCTATTTCTCCTCCTGCACTCACCCACCTCCTCAGGAGATGATGCCCAGACCCCGGAGACATCCATTACCTCTCCCATACAAAGCATCCCACGGCTCCTCACTGCACTCACAGCTTATCACAACTGAAAATTATCTCTTCAAGCTCTTTCAAGAGGCCCTTCCAACCTTGGGTGGATGCCAGAGCAGCCCCTTTGAACCAGCATCATTATTGAGGTCGTAAAAATTTACGACCCCATTTACTGAGTGGAGCCTCAAACGCCTTCTCCTCCTCTGCTCCCACAGCCACAGGAAACTACCCTGGAGGTGCCTGACCACGTTAGGCCTTATAAAGGGCTTTTACAGGGGGAATAAAACCACATTCCAGAGCACGTGGCTCTCCCAGGGGGCTGTGAGAGGCAGATTCACCTCCCTGGCACCCTGGCATACCTGGGTGGACTGTGAGAACGCCTCGTCCAGCGCCAGGGCCCGCAGGCAAACCTCCTCCTTGATTTTGGCATACAAGGCTTCAGCCCTGGAGTATTTTTCCTGCACCATCTCCCCTTCCTCGGGGTTGAGGTCCTTGAGCTGGGGCCCAATTTTCAGCAGCTTGTCGATGTGAGGTTTGTGTTCAGCGATGGACTCTCTCAGTTGCTAGGGAATAGAGGGAGAGGGGGGAAAAAAAAAACACATTTGTTTAGAAATCTGCTGCGAGCCACTGCCTATTTATTCCAAACAGCACTCCAAGAGCAGGGATGGTATCTGGGAGGAACTCACAGCCTGGATTTCATGCCCCAGCATCTGCCAAGCACATGGCACTCGGCTCTTCCCAACATGGCTATGGCACAGTGCCTGGCACGGGTCCTTCCCCAGCCTCTGACCCTCCCCACAGCTCCACGGGTGACCCCACTGGGAATTTTTTGCTTTGCAGCCTCTACCCTAAAAGCACAAAGTGTTTTTTTTCCTGCCACGAGCAGGAAGGAGATCCAAAAGCAGCCAGGTTTCCTTGGAAGCAAGCTGAATTTTGGTAAGGAGCGCTCCAACATAACAAGGGATGTTCATGTGGTACTCTTGCATAACACAAGCAAATTCCCCAGAAAGAACAGAAAAGGGGGAAAAATGGAGGAAAATTTAGAAGAAAAAGGTGCTCTTGCCCTGTGTTGATGGACAAACTCTGCATCCTCTTACCCTCATACCCTGCATCCTCTTACCCTCATACCCTGCATCCTCTTACCCTCATGTCATCCTGCTGCTGCTTGAGCTGCTCATGGTCGATGGCTGGGGGTGGCAGCTGGGAGATGAGGGCCTGGGTCTCCTCAATCCATGGGTTCAGCTCCTCGTAGGTCTCCCAGAACTGGTTCACCAGGACCTGGGCACGCTCCAAGCGAGCGTAACGCTCCGAGTTGAGCTGGCTCACAGCCTCATACTGCTGCACCAGGGACTCGGTTTTCTCCTAAAAAAATCAGGGAGGAGAGTTATGGGCAGGGATGCAAAAAGGCCCAGGAAAAAGGCCAGCTCCATGCTGAGAGCTGGAAAGGAAGGAGGTGCCTTTGGTGGCCGTCCACGTTGTAATTCCAGTTAAAGCAGCCTCGGGAATCTCCCCCTCCCCATCCCCAAACCTTGCAATAAAAACCGGCAATAAAGGAGAGTCATAAATGTAAAGAGATTTCTGCTAACGCTGGTGGGAATTACTGAAGATGGAGTCATTTTAAAGTCCTTCAGCACGTGCAAGGGCTGAGGATTCACCTCTCTGTTAGACTCAACAGCAGAGGGGGCTCACCTGCAGAACAGCTTTTTGCTCCTCTCCACAGGTGCCAAAGATCTCGTGGCGCTGGCTGAAGAGCTCGTCCATGGAGTCTTTGTGCCGGATGATGTCGATGGAAAACGCCTGAAAGGAGAAAAGGGAGAGCTCAGAGCTGAGCTCAGCCTCCCCCCAGCCCATCCACAGCACCCTCCTGCCAAAGAGACCCTGCAAAACTCAGTGCAAGCATCCTGTGGCAAACGGAGTCTGGCTGGGAATGCAGATTCCTGCCTGTTTTCCTCATCTACACCAGCTTCTCTCTTTCAAAAACCCAAAAGCAGCTCTTAAAATGAGATATAATCCACACCCAAGGTCCTCAGTGGAGGAAAAGCTCCATCATCCATTTGTTAGTGAATGTTATCCCACAGAATGATGCTCTCCAGAGCTGCATCCACCAATAACTTTGCCATTCCCAAGGTCCACGAGATTAACAGTGGGAAGCTGAGCTCAATTTAACTTAATGCTCGATGGTTCAATCCCCCCTCTCTTATAACACTGTCTTATTTTCCTGGTTTTTTCTTTAATTTTAAATCCAATAAGCCTGTGTGCTGCTCTGATTGCCCAGGCAGAGGGAAGAAAAGGATTTATTTAAAGTGCACGTTCTTTCAGGCATGAGCTCATCTCAAAGATACAGAGAAAAAAAACCAACCCCAACCCCTCCAGCACTTCTTTGTTCCACGTCTGGCTGCTGGGAGGGAACTGTGGAGTCCCTCACTGCAGGGAACAATGAGCAAAAAGCAAATGGAAACCACCCTCATTAATCAATATACACATTTCTCTGAACCCTTCCTGCTGCCAGCTCCGGTGAGACCCTGGCAGAGCTGCTCTGGTGGCCACAAGGAAAAGCTGCCATGGGAGCTGTTCTCCCAAGGGAGACCAAAGCAAAGCACCCATCAAGCCCTAAAAGGCTCCTGTGAACAGACAGGAAGCCAAACACTTGGATGATTTATTTCAATATTTTCCTTTGTTTTTTTGTTTTTCCTTTCACATCTCAAGGACAAGTGCTGCATCTCTCCTGCTGCTCTGAGCTCAGCACAGGGTTAAGCTGCTGCCCCAAAATGCATCCCATGACCCAAACTGGACCCTCCCTCCTTGGTGCCCACCCCCAGAAGCCACCAGGGAGTGCACACAGACCTTCTGCACCTGCAGCTGGGCCGTTGTCTGGTCCTGCTCCAGGCGGATGGGACCCAGGGCCATCAGCTTCCTCTTGGTCTCAGCCACCCAGGCCAGCTCTGCATCAGCTGCCTGCTCGTACTGGCACAGGGAGAGGAGGGGCACTGGTCAGTGCTGGGCAGCAGGGATGGAGCACACGGGGAGCTGGGGACAGTGAGAGTGACAGAGGGACCCAGCAGGGACAAACTCCTCACCCTGCAGTGTGGGGAGAAGGGGACACTGGGGTGGGGCTCAGGTTTGGGGGCTCCTGTAGTTGGTTTTGGGGCAAGCTGGAGCAGCCACCTCTCCCCACACCCTCCCTGCGTGCAGGGAAAGGGACATCCCTATAAACAGGAGCATTTCCTTTGCTCCTCCATGGAGAACTGACTCCATGGGATGGGGTAGGTAATCACAGCACTCCACAGCCTCCAGCTGGTGCAGGACAAGCCTTTCTGGGGAGGATTGTTGGCCTGGAACAAATCCCTGTGCTCTCCCAGTGGGGGATGATGTTTTCCCAGCTCTGACAGTCACCCATCACCAGTTCCACACCATCCACATCACCCCTGCAGGCAGAAACTCACAGGCAGGATAACACAGCACTGCTCCAGAGTTATCCCATCCCAAAAACACACACCAGGAGGGTCAGCCACCCCAAAAACACACACCAGGACAGGTCAGCCACCCCAAAAACACACACCAGGACGGGTCAGCCATCCCAAAAACACACACCAGGATGGGTCAGTCACTCCAAATCCACACACCAGGATGGGTCAGCCATTCCAAATCCACACACCAGGACAGGTCAGCCACCATCCCTGCTGCCACAGCTGCTGCTGGGGTCCATTCCTTGGCATTCCTGATGGGATTTGCCCTTTGCCTGTGCCTGCAATCCCTCCCCACTGCCACTGGTGATGAGCAGTGCCTGGCTGCTGGCTCCTGCTCTCCCAAGCAAACCCTGCAGGGGCTCTCCACTCACCTGCTGAGACCTCTGAATAGCAGCATCGATCTCCTCCACCCTCTGCCTGATGGTGTCACTGACCAGCTTGTAGCGCTCGTTGGTGTCCGACACCAGCTTGTCCAGCCCCTCCCGGGCTCTCCAGGGAACCAGCTCCAGCAGAGCCCTGCTCACCTCGTTCACCGTGTCCAGCACCAGCCTGTGCTCCATCACCTCCTTCTTCAGCTCCTGTGGAAGCCACCCATGGATTTGTGTTCTCCCCAGCCTCCCAAAGCAGAGAACAAACCATCCCTGCTGCTCTCCCACCTTTTGCCGCTGCTGGAACTGGGGGATCTGCTCTCCAGCAGGGGATTGTGCCCCGCTGGAGGCCAGCTCCTCCTCCACTTTGCTCATCCAGCCAGTGAGCTCCTCGTGGGTGGACTGGAATTTGGTGGCCAGCTGCCGGGCCTGCTCCAGCGTGCGCAGGGCCTTGGAGCTGGCGGCGGTGATGTCGGAGTAGCGGGTCTTGATTCCATCCAGCTTCTCCTGGATCAGCAGCACCTCCTCCCCTGCAGCAGGGGGAAAATGATGCTGGGCTCTGGGGGCTTCAGGAGCCACCCCAGAAAGCTTCAGGAGCCACTTTGTCTGTCCCTCCCCCTTTTAATTTCAGCCTCGCTTTTCTTTGTATTAACGCGACTTCAGCCTGGTTTTAGTAAGAGGTGACATCTTCCACCAGCATAACATCCACCTCATCCTTGGGATGGGATGGGATGGGATGGGATGGGATGGGATAGAAGTGTGCTGCAAAGCCTGGTTTTGTCACAATCCACCCCAAACCAAAGCCACCCCAACTCAGTTCTCATCAACGTGTCACAGCTCCAAGAAAAAAGGGTCAGTCCACCCCTCGCTGCTGTTTCCAAGAGGATACAGAGCTGCCTGCCAAATCCTTTGTAATCACTCTTCCTGCTGGCACTGGAGGCTTCAGGAGCCACCCCAGGAGGCTTCAGAAGCCACTTTCTCTGTCCCTCTCCCTTTTAACTTCAGCCTCGCTTCTCTTTGTATTAATGCGACTTCAGCCTGGTTTTAGTAAGAGCTGACATCTTCCACATGGGATGGGATGGGATGGGATGGGATGGGATGGGATGGGATGGGATGGGATGGGATGGGATGGGAGCTTGTGATAAAACCAGCTGCAAAGCCTGGTTTTGTCACAAGCTCCCAAAGCCACCCCAACTCAGTTCTCATCAACGTGTCCCAGCTCCAAGAAAAAAGGGTCAGTTCACCCCTCGCTGCTGTTTCCAAGAGGACACAGAGCTGCCTGCCAAATCCTTTGTAATCACTCTTCCTGCTCCACAGCTCCCACAAGGACACAGGGCTGTACATCTGCTCTGAGCAGACCACATCTGAAGGAAACGCAGCGCCCCGACCTCTCTTCCCACTCATAAACATAAACTCACACCCACGTGGCAACAGCCACAACTGCTCAGTCTGGGAAAGCAGCATTAGGAGAGGGCTGGGGGTATTTTTAACCTCTTTTCCATGTGATTTAGCAGCTGGCTGCAGTGAGAAAAGCCTCCCTCAGCACTGAGCATCCCCACAGCAGCAGTGGGAATCACCCGCTCCCCAAGCTGGGAGTTTGGGATTTTGGGACCAAGCAAATCCTAAGCTGGAGTGTTTGTGGCTTAGCATCCAAGCCTGGATGCAAACCAGCTACTCTGGGAGTTTCCAAAAGGAAATGAAGACCTGAGGGAGAAAAGCCTCCACCCAACAGAGCATGGACTTCCCAAGGAAAGGCATGTGGAGGATGGATTCCCAGACCCCCCACATTTCCCAGATCTCCTCTGTGTTACCTGTGGTTTGTTTCAGGAGAGCTTGTCCATTTCTAATGGCTTGGTCCACATTCTTCTTCCTGTTCACAATTTCCTCATTCAGAGCCTGAAGAAAAAGGCAAATTTGGGTTATCCTGCTGCAGGCAGGTCCCTGTGTCCTGCCAGCCAGAGATGCTGTGGGGAACATGAACTTCCCTACTGAGCACAGGCAGGCTGGACAACCCGTCTGAAAACTGTCCAGTCACCCTGCTATGGGAATTATTGGGATTTTTGGGACTCAAAGGCCCAAATCCCAGAACAAACCCAACCCAACCCATTGGATCTGTGCCACCAAAGGACTCGCCCTTGCATTAGACAGAACCTCACTCTTGAAAAGAGCCTGCACAGCCCCAGGGAGAGGATGCAGAGGCTTCCTCAGTGGCCAGCCCAGCTCCAAAAACCCACCAGACTTTTCCAGCTCTCAGTTTTGGAAACAGCTTCCATCTTTCTGAAGGCACAGGGTGGCCAAGCTGCCTCAGACACTGTTCACAAATCAAATGAACCATTTGAAGTTCCCCCTCCTTGAGAAACCCTTTTTTTTGGGGGGGTAGGGGCCCACAATTGTTGTTTATAACACATGAAATCTCTTTACACTCCTCTCCAAACCTCAGACAGACCCAGCAGCTTCGCCAAATTAAAATCAGGCCCCCAGAAACATAAACAAAACCAACTAAAATGCAACAAAACAAACAACACAAATATGGAAGAAACAAAAAAAAAAAAAGGGGGAAATACCAGCTGGTCGGCATGCTGCTTCTGCAGGACGTCCCGTTTGAAATCCTTTATGGACACTGAGCCCAGCTTGTCCTCCACCTCAGCCAGCCAGTTGAGCACTTCCACCTCCTCCTCCCCAAAAATCCTGGCGTTGGCCAGAGCCTGGTCCAGCAGTGCTGCCTTGCGGCCGCACCGCTCGCGGACCTCGCCGTAGCGGCTCTGCAGAGCCTCTAATTTCTCTGCCAGCAGCCTCTGCTCAGCAGCACAGCTCAGGGAGGACAGACACTGCCCGACCCCCAGCGCCCGAGACACGTCGGTGGAGTGGCTCTCTATGTCCTCCTCGAGAGCCTGAATGGTGGAGGGCAGAATGGACAACAGAAAGGGGGGAAAAAAATGAGTGGAGAATGAAATAAATGCAACTTAAATTGGGAAGGTAACAATGAACGTAACTGAAAAATGGAGGAGATGTAAAAGCCACCCCTGAATGGGTAAACTGAGGAGAAATTAAAAAGAAACACATGAATGGGGATGGTTTTTTTCTATCCAAATCTGCTGGGAGGTGCAAGGACACTGGTTTAATGTTTACCCACGCTGGTGGGTCAGGGCTTGCAGCCTTCTCTGGGTAACTCCTCCAGTCCTTGTTTGTGCCAAAAACCTCTCTGGTTGTGGTGGAAACAACACCACTGGAGCGGGACCTGACTCCAACCACCTCCATCCTGCTCCTGCACGGGTCCTACCTTGTGGCGGCTGATCTGCTGCTGGATTTTGGCAGTCTGGGTGCCAATGGGCTCAGAGTTGGCCAATTTCTTCTCTGTCACCGACAGCCAGTCAGACACAGGCTCTGTGGTTTCGTGGAACTGCTTTGCCAGCACCAAGATATCCTCCAGCTGCTTCTGCCTGTAAAAAGTAATCATAAAATCAGAAGGAAATAATTGTTCAAGGCCAGGTTGGAGCGACCTGGTCTGGGGGAAAGTGTCCCTGCTCACAGCACGGGGCTGGAACAAGATGGTTTTACAGGTCCCCTCCAACCAAAACCAGTCTGTGATTCTCTGAGTCAGTGCAAACACCTAAGGAGCAGCTCCCAGTTGGAGCAGGCATGGGAAGCAGCTTCAGGTATTTGGAGGAAGCAGCTCTGTTCAGAGCAAGGTGAGACACCATTGTCAGGCAAGCTGCAATGGCAAAGATAAAAATCAATGTGGAGGAACTGCAAAATAAGCTTTTCCTGCAGCTGTGCCTTTAGTTTATTGCCCTGTGAAGGTAGCAGAAGGGCTTCCCCATTGTGCAGCTTTTCATGAAACAGTTTGAGATGGAAAGGACCTTGAAGATCATTTAGTTCCATTTGTTCCATCCCTATCACTGTCTTGGAGATCCCTCAGCTCATGGCCAGGTTTTTGGTCTTTCAGAGCTTCTGGATAAAGCCAATCCTGGATGGACAGTCCAGGATGGACAGTCCAGCTTGCTGGCAATTATTAAAAACATAAAGAAAGGTCCAATCTGGCCTCAGAAGTGACTTCATAACCTCAAACATCAGCTTAGGTAGAAATAAGTAACTCATAAACAAAATTCTGGCAGCATAAAGGTGTCGACAGGATGTTGCTAAACGTTAAAGCTTACAGGAATAAAAATAACATCCCTCCCCTGCAGGGAAATTATTTAATCTCAGCTCTTCCCTGCCATTGTAAACCACTGCTATCAGCACCAGCTCCCAGCCAGCCTTTGATTCCTCGTGTTTTCCAACTGTTTCCAGGATGTATCTGCACCAAAATCTCCGCCAGCTTCCCGAGCGCTGTCCCCGTGCTCCAGGGCACGGTGACCCGTGGGATGAGCTGCTCCCAGTGCCCCTCACCTGGCAGCTGCCCTGCCCAGCAGCCCTGCCCAGCGCCGTGCCAGGCTCTCCAGTTGCCCCACGATCTTGTCGCGGTCGGCGGGCTCGGCCGACTGCGCGATGCGGTCGCCCTCCGCCTGGATCATCTCCACCGTGGCCTTGCGATCGTCCAGGAGGCGCTGCAGCAGCTTGGGGGAGGCAAAGGAAGGGGGAAATTACCAGATTGGGGCAGCAGAACCAGCTCCAGCCCTTGGAGGGGTCACATCTCTAATTGTGGCTCAGAACCGCTGCCAGTTCTGGGCTGAGAGCAGGCCCAGCCCAGGGGCACGGCTCCGCCTTCAAAACCAGCTCAAAAAAATTATAGACTTATATTATATTGTTATATTACATTATAATAATCACATGCTTTGATTTGGGCAGCCCTGAAGTGGTCAGGCAGCTGGACAGGGTGATCATTGTAGGCCTCATCCAACTGAAGTTTCATTTCATTTCATTTCATTTCATTTCATTTCATTTCATTTCATTTCATTTCATTTCATTTCACTTCTTCTATTCTATTCTATTCTATTCTATTCTATTCTATTCTATTCTATTCTATTCTATTCTATTCTATTCTACTCTATTCCATTCCATTCCATTCCATTCCATTCCATTCCATTCCATTCCATTCCATTCCATTCCACCATTCCATTCCACTCCATTTGTCCTTCCCTTTTCACTTTCCCCTTTTATTTCCCCTTCCCTCCCTTACACTACTCAAGACCCAAACCACTCCTGTGCCACAAGAGTTTTCCGAGTCTTTCCCACCAACCCCCTCCAACTTATCAAGTTTTTAACTTCCACTTGAAGCCTATTTCCTCTTCCAACCTCCACACGTCACACCAAGCCTGGGTGAGAATTCATTTCTGAAATATTTCCCCATGACCACACTTGACCTCCCCTCCTCCCACTCCGAGGGCAGGCGCCGACCCCGGGCTGTTATCTCAGCAAACACCGGCACACCTTGGGGCTGCTCTCACACTTTGTAACGTTCCCTTTGTCCAAACAGCCAAACCAGGCCCTGCACCACCACCAGCTCGCTCCTGACACAGCAGAATTATCAGCACAAAGCAAAACTCAGGGCTGGAAAAACACGGCCAACCAGCAAAACCAACTTGGAGAGGCAGCGCGACGACGAAGGGACGCGGTGATTTAGGTGATGGAGATTCCTGAGTGTGGGCAAACTGTTCTTTACATTGGGCTGTGAGGAACTGAGATCCACCAGGAGACAAGTATGGACATCCCAGCTGGACCCCCAAAATCTTGTCTGGTTGTCCTGAGCTCCCCTCCCCGTGCTCACTCACCTTCTGCTCTTGGATCTGGGCTTTCACCACCTTGTACTCAGCAGAGGGAGGTTTCTGGTTGGAGATGAGCTCCTCGGTGTCTGCCAGCCAGCTCAGCAGTGGCTCCAGGGCATCCTGGAACTTCCCGCAGTGCAACAGGGCCTCCTGCAGCTGGGCCACTCGCTGGGCCACCTGCACCCCAAAAACAGCAACAACCCCAGTGCAGTGTCAGGGACTGGCACCAGAGCCTCAGCTCCCTGCCCGTGATCCCCTCCTTCCCCCAGACCCCAGAAAAAGCAGGGACAGCCCCTCCCCATGCTCCCACCTTCTTGTTGAGGGTGTTCCAGCGGGTGTTGATTTCTTCCATGTCATGCTCCAGCCCTTGGACATCACAGTTTTTCCCGGCGCTTTGGATGAGTCCCTGACCAACTCCATTGACTTGTTGTAGCTTTAGCTGGAGGGGATCCACTTGCTCCTTCTGGAATTGCTGTGGGGTGGAAAAGGTGGGAGAGAAAAGGTGAATTTATAAGCTGTGAGCTGCTCTTCCAGCCACTCAGTCCTTCCATGGATACAACAGGCTTTTCTCTCTAGGGAAGATGCAGTAGCCACTTGCACTGATTTTATTGGAATTGTGCAAGTTTGTCTAAACTCCTCCCTTGCCTTGACCTAGTGACACAGATGTCACAGGAATCTGCTGGTTTGGAGCACAACTCAGGGTCTATCCACACCCACCTCTGGTTTTAAATGGGTAAATCCCATTTTTCCAAGCGCTGGAGTGAGGTAAAAAGAGAAAACTGAGGAAGAAATGAGAGCATCGGCTCCGACTCGCCATCAGATTGGGAAATAATGCTCCTGGGGAAAAACCCCAAGCAATTCTCACAGTGAAGCTATTGAGAACAGAGACCTGACATCATATGAGTTTTGTTAACCACGAAATTACAGGCAGCAGAGGAGCTCGCTGCATTTCGAAAGACAAAGGCAATAGGCAATTAATGTGCGAGTCGTTTACCACGGATTTGGCACGGTCCTGCCTGGGAATCCTGTGGGGAAAAGCTTTCTAAACCAAAAAAGATTTGATAGGGAAGGGGGAGGAGAGCGAATGAAGCTCCCCATTGTCAGGAGAGGCAGCAGGGAGAACCCTGCTCCTCCGGAGGAGATAAATGCTCTTTATCAGAGCTGGGGATCTGCTGGAACCACGCGCTGCCCGTGCAGTCCTTCCCCACCAGTGCCAAGGGACAAGCCTGGCCTGTCCCCCACAGCAAACACCCCAAAAATAGGGAGCAGACTGCTGGTTGGCTCTGCTCCCCTGGCCCAGGAGACAAGCCTGCCCTGTCCCCCACAGCAAACACCCCAAAAATTGGGAGCAGGCTGCTGGCTGGCTCTGCTCCCCTGGCCCAGGGGACAAGCCTGCCCTGTCCCCCACAGCAAACACCCCAAAAATAGGGAGCAGACTGCTGGCTGGCTCTGCTCCCCTGGCCCAGGGGACAAGCCTGGCCTGTCCCCCACAGCAAACACCCCCAAAATTGGGAGCAGACTGCTGGCTGGCTCTGCTCCCCTGGCCCAGGAGCCCATGCAGAGCACGGGTCACCCCACAGCCAGCACTGGGCAGCAGCACAGCCCTTGGCCCTGTCACGACGTTTTCCCGTTGGGAAGCAGAGGGGATGGCAAGCAGCCACCTGCTCCCTGTGCCCAAGAATGCAGGGGCACTGCCTGCACTGAAAAATTCCCACTTGGATGCAAGAACTCCCCCAGCAGAGCAGCAGCTCTGGACACGGCTCTCTGCGCCCGGCAACCGCTTTGCTCCGGAGGAGCACCAAGCAAAACCCCCTAAAAACACCAAAATCCCCCAAAACACACAGGCACAGCTCCCAGCCTGAGCAAGAGGCACTGCTTTGACTTTCCCTGCCTCGTTTCCAATGGAAAAAAAGCTGCTTTTTCCCAGCAGAGCTCAGGAACTGGAGGGCAGGGAGGTCCCTCCAGGACACGAGAGAAGGGTGAGCTGGCAGACACTGTCCAGAGCTGTTTGCTCATGGAGAATTCTGCCACGGTTATAAGAAATAAATGGGGACTTGGAATCACCAATTCCTGGGCTGTTCTCCTGTTACTGTTTATATATGGAGCTGCTGGGTAAAAGAGCCAAACCCACAAAAGGATCAAGCTGATAAGGCTGGCATGCCAGGCTGGTCCGAGCTCTCTGTGTACTGCAAAACAAACTCCAAAGGAGCCAGGCAGGGAGGGAGCCCTGTGGAAAAGCCTGGATGATCCAACCAGGGGTACCTGCACCACAGGTATCAGCCAGCCTGAGAGCCCAGAACACCCCGAGGAGCCTGACAAAAATAATCCCAGCAACAGCCTGAGGGTGAGCATGTCCAACACACTTGTTTTCCTTTGCTCATAAAAGATTCCAGTGATTTAGCTCATTAACCTCACTGTGACTCAGCTTGGAAACAAATATTTAATGACTCCCCTTTGCTGTGGAGCAAGGTGTCCTGCCTTGGACAGACATTTTGGGAGAGCAGAAGGACATCTGCTCCACCACACCTCCCTCCTCCTCACTCCCAGAAAGGCTTCCCAAAGCATCCCCTTTGCTTTCTGCTTCCCTCATCTCCCTTAACCCCTCTGCTGCTGGACTGTGGAATTCCAGGAAGCATCTCCAGCAATGCTTGGAGCAAGGGGAAGGTTTTCAGAGGTGTTGAACCTAAAATAAGGATCCCCTCTCACTGAATTTCAAAAAACAGAAACAACTATGGCAAGGACCCAGTGGTTTTTCCCTCACCCAGGTCCCCTCTGGGTGTCCCAGCCTGTGCTCACGTGGACCCCCATGTGAAACCACCTCTCCAAGCCCCTCCACGTGTGTATCTCAAAGGGGTGGTGCAGCCCAAAGGATGAGTAATTGCCACCAAATCGGGATTTTTGGTGCTGACTAACTTCTGATGTCTCCTTAGTGATATTTCTCCTGTTCCAGATGGCAGGAAATCAGCCCTGGGCTGTGGGAACTCCAGCACCGAGGTCTCTCCAGGCAAGAGCCACGAGTAACACAAATCCCCAAACACCAGAGAGAGTCTGAGCCCCTTCCCGAGCACCTTCTGAGCCTCAGCACCTCAATGCTCACAGAAAAAAAAACTACAGACAGCGATGACTGCACGGGGCAGGAATTGCTCGCACTTAATTCATTTTACAGGTTTCTCTTCCCTGATATATTTTCTGCTCCAAAGATGGGAACTCCCTGCCAGGAGCCAGCGAGAAGGTTTTTTTCTAAAGTCCGTGATTTCCATCTGAGTGACCACAATGTACTTTAATAAGCCAAAAAAGTGCAAGTCAACATTTCAGGTCATCGAGCAGCGAGAATCTTTTGCTTCCCTTACTTACACAATCACACAATTCTCCCCCCCACACCCCACCCCCCCAAAAAAACCCCAAAACTTTTTTGCCTGCCAAATTCAAGCCGATCTCAGGAGGGAGAAGGCTGTTTGGAAGCCCAGATCGTGCGTTACTGAGTGGGCTCCCACCTCCCACCCATCCCTGGAGTGCAAAATAAAGCGAATTCTGTGCCTGGAGCCCCGGCTGCGGGAGCCTGAGCAACAAATACCTCGTTATCTGGAACGAATCCATCTGGGAGAGCTGGGGGCCCTTCTGCCATGGCAGCAGCACCGAGGGGTCCCTCTGTGCCCAGTGTCCCCTGTCCCTCGCTGGGACAGAGGGAAGGGGCACCCCCACAGCTGCGGGGATGTGGGGAGCCCCTCAACACAGCCCTGGGCAGGGTTTGTGCCCTGGCTGCTGTGGAAAATGGTGTTCCCAGCACCCTTCTGGCACCTTCTGGCAGGGCTGAGAAGGCACCAGGGGGACCCTGCCAAGCTGCCACCCCTGCTGCAGGTAAGCTCCCAACGGGGTCATCCTCCACAGCCACCACTTCAGCGGGCAGGTGCTCCACGATGGGCGGCACAAGCGTGATGGCAAAGTCATCTGCATCCCCCAAGGACGCCACCGATGGCACGGGGTCACCACTGAGGTCCCTGGCACCCGAGGAGGGCGGCTCAGCTGCTGGTGGTGGCACAGTGGCAACAGGCACGTCAGCAAAGGGTGGTGGGGCTTCCAGAAGCTCCTCCACCATCAAGGGCATGGCAGTGGTGGTGGCTCCTGGAGGTTCCTCAGCGTCCATGGTAGGATCCCCGGTGGCTGGTGGCATCCCCTGAGCCTGGGGCTCCAGGACAGCCACATCTCCTGCTGAAAGTGGGTGGGTTGGAGCAGAAAGCTCCCCAAAATCCCATGGGATGGCAGGCCCTGCAATGGACAGTGTGCCAGCAAGCTCTTCAGGGGCGGCTGGGCTGGCAGGACATGGGACCTCCCAGCTGGGGCCAAACAACAAGTCCACATCTCCTGGCTGCAGGATGGCTGCTGGTGTCCCCCCATGCGTGACCATGCCCTCTGTGTGGGCAGCCCCTTCCAGAGACAGAGCACGGCCCAGGGAAACCATTTCCCATGGGAGGTCCTCAGCAGGCACTGGGAATGTTGTCGGAGCCTTGGAGCCTGGCTCTGATGCAGAGCCAGCGTGGAAAGGCAGCAGAGAACCACAGCAAACATCCCCACTCCCTGCTGGATGAGTCCAGCCCTCAGCTCCACTCTCTGATCCCAAATCTGTGGCTTCATCCTCAGAAACCAGTTCTGGGACATCCCAGCTGGCGACCTCAGTCCTTCCAGGCAGAAGGTGATGGGTCCTGAAGGGATCCATGCCCTCAACGCCAGCCTGGCTGTGCTCTGGGGGGGACCCCAGCTCCTCCATGGCTGGGGCTGGGGGCTGGCAGGGGGACACTGGGCCAGGACAGGTCCCCTCGGGAAGCAAGTCTTGGTTATCTTCACCCCACCCCTCTGGAGCACTGGGGTACCCATCTCCCCCCAGCCCAGCAGCTGGACGTGCCCCTGGGTGGGATGTCACCCCAGCAGCCACAAACTCTGGGTCCACGAGTGGGTTGGGATCAGCCTCCCCCAGCACTGGGGAGCACTCCAGGAGTGACCCCAACCCTGCCATGGCCACGGGGCTGGGGGAGGCCCCTCCGTCCGAGTCCGTGGGGGTGACAGCCAAGGTGTCCCTCTCTGAGAAGGGCTCTGTCAAGGGCTCCAGCGTGCTCAGCACCTGGGAGCTGCAGGTGACATCAAAGTCCTCCAGATCTGACACAACGGCAGAGTCTGAGGCGCTGATATCCAAGGGAGCCCTGTGCTGACCCCCTTCAACCACCAACACGGCCAGTTTGGCCGAATCTGGGTCCAGCCCCTCTGAGTCCATTGGGGACATTTGAATCTCCAGGCAGCTGGGGACAGCTCCATCACCCCCGTCCTCATTCAGGCACTGCTCTTCCAGCTCCAGGAACATCTGCACCGAGTCCGTGTCGGACAGCTCGGGGCCCGTGGGGCTGGTGGAGCGCTCCAAAACTGGAGCAAAGTCCTCCACCCCACATTGCACCGCCACGTCCTCCGTGCAGCACGCGGTGCCACCACCCCCAGGGGACGTGCAGGGCCGGGAGGTCCCCGGGCTGGGGGCAGAGCTGTCCTCCGGAGCAGTGGATTGTTCCCTTTCTTCAGAAATATCTGCCAAGCAACAGCTCCTCTTCTCCTCTGCCACCAGAACAGCCTTTCCTCTCTCTGACAGCGTCGCCTCCTCCCACTCCTCCATCATCACCCAGCGCTCGTCCTCCTCAAATCTCAGCTCAGACTCCGTTTTCTCCCTGAGATTGGAGGTGATGAGAATATCCAGTCCCGTATCCAGCAGCTCCTCACTAAGGCACGGAGAGAGGTTGACGTTCTCCACTGTAGAGTCCGACTCAGAGGCCTCCAGGGTCTCCTGGTGCCCATCATTGAAGTTCCCCCTGATGAAATTCTTCCTGGCCCGTGGCCAGGTGGCACTGGGGAGCCGGCGGGCCCTGGCCAGGTCTCTGGCACGGCTGTCACCGGCGCTCAGCAGGGCCTGGCGCTCCTCCCGGGGGCCTCCATAGCCATCCACGCTGAACTGCTTGGCCCCCAGAGCCTCTGCCGCGCCAGATGCCTTGGAGACGTGCTCCAAGGTGAGAGACTCGGACATGGGCTCGCCGTGCTCGGGCTGGCCCGGCTGCTCGGCCAGCATGGCGCTGGAGTCCCGCTTATCCCGCAGGGAAGGGTTGGAGGCGCCCGCCTCCGACACCTCGCTGAGAGAAGCCCCCATCCTTTCAGCGAATTCAGTGAAGTTGGGAGGCATGAAGGACTTCCAGGAGCGCCGGTTGACGTTCTCCTTCTTCTCAGGGTTCGGCCGCCGCTTTGGTGGAGCTGGAGCCGGCTTGGAGACGTCGCTGCTGAGCTTCAGCTGGTCAAAGATGACTCGCTCATCCAGCTTCTTGGGTTCTGGGGGCCTGGACTCGAAGACATTGGCAGCTCCCAGAGTCCCGTTGCTGGATATGGTGCTGCCGTCCCCCTTGCCCAGGGTGCTCTTGGAGAGCTGGTTGAGCTTCGATCCCTGATCGATCTGCTCGTTAATTCTCATGGTGTCGTATATCGATCTCTGGGGCACGTAGCAATCCTCTATATAACCATCCTCATCCTCGCCCTTCCCCAGGCAAGTGCGGTTCTGCCGTAAACAGTCTGGCCGGCTCAGTGGTTTGCCCATACTCTCGTCCTTATGGATGAAGGAAACACCCCGGCAACCTTTCGCCCGCCACGGCAGGAAGCATCACACGGCCAGCAGGTCCCAAACCCGCCGCCGGGGCAGCCTCTAATCCCAAAGTGACACTACGGGGATGGGAAGGGGGACTGGCTCAGCAGCCCCGAGCAGTGAAACAACCCATCTCATCCCCCCGGCCCCCCTAAAAAACCCCATCCATCAGCGGGTCATCCAAAATCCAACAGCTCCGGTAAAAATATTCCAAGCGGTTCGCGACAGAAACGGCGGAAGAGTTTGAAAAGCTCTTAAATTATCCCGTCCGTCCTTCTTTACTAACAAAGGCACTGCTTGTCCCGGCCGCTCCCGGCTGGCAGGGGCGAGCGGCTCCGCGCGTTTTCTGCCCAGCTCCGAGCGCCGTGCGAGTCCAGCTGGTCCGAATTAGCCTCTCCCCCCGACTCTCGTGTTTTCATTTGAACCGAGCTTGTCAGCGGATATTCGTACAACTTTAAACACAGGAAGTTCTTCATTCAGGGCAAACTCGGAGGTTTCCTGTCTCAAAAACATGATGGCATTGTCGCTGCCGTCACCTCGCCCGGTGCCACCGGCTGTGGCGGAACCCCCAAAATCCAGCGGGTAGGTGCGCGGTGGTGGCGGCACGGCCGCGGGCTCCGGAGGTGGAGGAAGGCTGTTGGGTCTCCGCTTCTTTTTTTTTTTTTTGCTTTCTCCCCAGGGGAAAAAAAAAAAAAATTGGCTATAAAACGCATCCAAAAATGGCAAAGGGACGGAGCGGGATGGAATCCCCTGAGTTGCCTCCGGGAGCCGACGGGGGGGACGGGGAGCAGCCGCGGCTGGAGGCGGCTGTTGCCGCTGCTGCTGCTGCTTCTGCTTCTTCTTCTTCTTCCTCCTCCTCCTCCTGCTGCTGCTGCTGCTGCCGGCCCCGCTCGCACTAACTTTCCCGGCGGCCGGTGTCGGGCTGCGGCGGCTCCGCGCCACCGGGCGGCCCGGCCATGGCGGGGCGGGGGGCGGCGGGGCCGGTACCGGCGGCGATGCGGGGCGGACCGGGGATGGGAACGGGGCGGGCACACACACACACACGCACACCCCGGGGCCGCCTTCCCGTTCCCCTTTCCCCGCCGCTCTCTCCCCTTTTGTGCGCGGCTCAGCGGCCGGGCCGGGGGCGGGGGGCTCCGCGCCGCCCCCGCGGGCAGCCCCCGGCCGGCGCGGCGGGATGCATGGCCGCTGCCTTCCTCCTCCTCCTCCTCCTCCTGCTGCTCCTGCTCGTCCTCCCGCTGCCGGCCGCCGCCTCCCGCTCTCCTTCCCGCCGGCGGAACAAAAGGCCGAGCCGCGCAGGCCGCCGCACGCCCCGGCCCCGCCGCCGCCGCCAGCACCGGCTCCCGCGGAGCTCCAGCCCCGGCGGAGGGCGGGGGGACGCGGGGGCGGGCGGGGGGCGGCGCCGCGGGGCGGGGCGGCAGAACCGGGGCCGCCCCCTCCCCGAGCGCCGCGGCGCCTCCCGCACGCCCCCCGCCCCACGCACCGACCCCTCCCCGGCGGCCCCGGGATGGGGGGACCGGAGCGCGACCCGGCCCCGGGGAGCGGGGGGGGATGCTCGGAGGAGGCAGCGCGGGGGTGGTCCCCGCCCGCCCCGCCGGGGACGGCCCCTCCTCCGGGGGGAGGCGGCAGCCCCCGACAAAGAGCAGCAACGCCCTGGCTCGGCGGCGGCTCCGGCTCCGGCTCCCGCCGCCACCGGCCCCGCTCCCCCTCCGGCCCTTTGTCCGCTGCTCCCCGAGCCGGAGCTGGCAGGGAGATGGCGACCCCGCCGCACTCATACACACACACACGCATCGGGTGTCCCTCTGCTCCTCGCGCCCGCCCTCGCACAAAGAACCGAGTTTGGGATTCAGCGGAGAAGCGCACCCGGAACATCCCCAAAGTAGCAATTTTGCCTCCCCACATCGCTCTGCCAAAAAGCCACCCGCGACTTGCCACCGTTCCCCTCGAGCACTGCAGGCTCTTTTCGTAAAAATAATGATTTTTATAGCCCCAGCTCTCGGGTAGCATCCTGCTCCTCCCATCCTGAGTCCTGTCACCCTCTTTTCCTCCCCCAAAACCCTTGGGTTTAGGAGATGGGGAACATTGGAAGTGGGGAGGGAGGCAGCCCGGGTGCGTGAATCACTGCTGCGAAGTGATGCTGAGGGAAGTCACAGACTTGGGAGAGAAAACAGGAGGGTTGGGAACAGCCTCCACGCATCTCCAGGCAACAACCCGCCCCACCAGCCACCCGGCCTGCTACTTTGGGATGAATTATGGCATCGGGATAAAAATACAAGGTGTTTAATACAGAAAAACGTGCAGCATTGCACTCCAAAAGCACCAACACTGCGAGAATCAGAGCTTGGGCTGTGCCTTGCTGTGCCACAGCTTCACCAAAAGCCTTCCCACCTGGCCATGGAGAGCCACGGCCAAAGAAGATGAAATCCCGACTATTTTTTGATGCACTGCCATCCTGAAAACGCCGAGGCTTTGCCAAAGTCATGGTGTGGTGTGGTGGGAGCCCAGCTCCCACATCCCCAAGCTTTCAGCCCCTGCATCCCCATGTCCCGACACCGACTGCCCATGCAGCAGCCCCGTTCCCAAAGCTTTGTTTTGCTTTGGAGAGATGGGAACGGATGTTTTGTGGAAGGGGAGGGGTCGGGGGAAATTGCCCATTAAACGGCCCAAAGTGCTCCTTGGATGGAGAATTTTGCACAGTGGGAAACCTTTGGAACTCCTTTTTTCCACCATCAAATACAACCAAGGAAATGAGCAGGAGGCAGGGAGGGAGTGGGGATCTGAGAGGGGATCCCAAACATCCCCCAAGGAGCTCTTCTGTCCATCCAGGCCATGGAGGGGATCCCAAACATCCCCCAGGGAGCTCTTCTGTCCACCCAGGCCATGGAGGGGATCCCAAACATCCCCCAGGGAGCTCTTTGGTCCACCCAGGCCATGGAGGGGATCCCTAACATCCCCCAGGAGCCCCTCTGCCCATCCAGGCCATGGAGGGGATCCCAAACATCCCCCAGGGAGCTCTTCTGTCCATCCCAGCCATGGAGGGGATCCCAAACATCCCCCAGGGAGCTCTTCTGTCCATCCAGGCCATGGAGGGGATCCCAAACATCCCCCAGGGAGCTCTTTGGTCCACCCAGGCCATGGAGGGGATCCCTAACATCCCCCAGGGAGCTCTTCTGTCCACCCAGGCCATGGAGGGGATCCCAAACATCCCCCAGGGAGCTCTTCTGTCCATCCAGGCCATGTCCCCTCCACATCCCCCCGGACAGACAGCCGGACATTCATCCCTGCAGCCTCCTCCACCCATCCATCCCCAGCTGCCAACACTGCCCCAGTGTCCCAACGCCAGGATTTTTCCCCTTTGGCGGGGGACACCGCAGCTCCTGGTGGCTGCTATTAATCCAGAGCAGCTGAAACAACAAGAGGACAACAAGGAGCCGTGCCAGCATCGCCGCCCCGGCTGCTCCTCCTCAACCACCTTGGCCGGGAGCTGCCGGAGCTGCTCCGTTACCGCTCCGGGGCCCCTCCGCCAGGAATCCCAGGCATCCGGGCTGGGGCGAGGAGGCTTTTTTGTTCCACTGCGAAGAAGGAACGATCTCTCTCTCTCTCTCTCTCTCTCTCTCTCTCTCTCTCGACGTGGAGCTGCCCCGTTTCACAGCCAGAAATTCTTTTCCCATTTCCTCACCGAATCCCGTGCCAGCAGAGAGCCGAGTCTTCCTCAGACACGTTCCCCCCCTCCCCAACCAATAATTTCTGAAAGCGTTAGGGGAAATATTGGGCAGGGATGAAAGCCAGTTGGAAAGCCAAAGATCCCGGCCACAGCTCCTGCAGGTTGCTCAAATCACGGCTTTAAGGCTCCAAGTGCCACCCCAGCCATGGGGACAGGAGCCAAACAGGGCTGGGAACTGCAAGGTCAGGGCTTTGCTTGAGGGATGGATGTGGAAGGACATGAAGGTCCTGCCTGATTTTTGTCCTTTTGGTGTTTCCAAGTTTCTTCAAGACCCCTGATTTGGCTTTTGCTCAGCCCCCAAACCACTCCTGTCACCCACCCCAGGTCACATCCTGCAGATAAAACACCCTCAGCCAAAACCCACCCAGAGGCTTTCCAAGACCTTCTCCAAGCAGGAACATCCCCATTTGTCTCCTGAACCTGCTGGTTTCAAGCTTTCCTCATATGGCCACCAGCCCTGGCGTGTGGGGACGCGTGCTGTCCCTGTCACAGGCTGATGTCACCCTGTTTATGGCTGTGCTGCACCCTGCCACCTCTGCCACCACTGTTTACATGGCACAGCACTCTTTGAAAACCAAAGTATTTTTAGCTTTCTTTTAAAGCATCTCAGCAGCTGGAAGCGAGGGACCTGTTTTATGTGAGGAGCAAGAGAGATCAGAGGCAGCTCAAAATCTCTGATGGATGGGTCATTTATGAGATCAGGGTGCAAGCAAGGGTGTTCTTCACCCTCAAAGCTTCTTTAAAGCCCACCTTGGTGCCCTTCTGCCCTGGCAGTGCAGGCTGGATGGAGGAGAGCTCCTAGCTGGGCACTATGAGCTTTGTCCTACAGGTCTTGCTGACCATGTCATAAAATAGAATAGTTTGTGTTGGAAGGACAGGAAAACTCATCTTGTCCCACTCCCTGCTCTGGGCAGGGACACTTTCCACTAGTCCAGCCTGGCCTTGAGGGCTGGGACAGCCACAGCTTCTCTGGGCAACCTGTTCCCTGTGTCTGCCATCGTGTGGGTCACTGTGTCCCCAGATGTGTCCCCAAAGTGCCACCCCTGGGCTGGGACACTGTGCCACGTCCAAGCAAGGCAGAGTGGATAATCCCCAGTGCCTCCAGCCCAGCAGAAGGACTGAGGGCGCATCCCAGCCTCCCTCAGACGCTGCAATAAAAGCACAAAGCCAAATCGAGCACACGCAAAATCTCCCTTAGAAACGGCGCTTTAGGTTGAGCTGGGATATTTTAGCAGAGGATTCATGTTTTTTAAAGCCTTTGCTGCGTTTGTCAGAAGGTCAGAGAGACTTCTCTCTCTCCCTCTTGCTCTCCTCCTAATTCATTCCTTTTCCCAAACCTTTGTGATTGCCATTCCAGCTCCTGAGCCAGGCAGGAGCACTGGGGCCATTCCCACCCTGCTGGGCTGCTCTGGGTGCTCCTGATCCCTTTGGCTCACAACTGACTTCAAACCAACCTCACATCAGGGCTCTGCCACCACTCAATCCCTCTTCAAAGGCTCCAGCTGCTCGGGATGCAGGGAGCCAGCACATCTTTAAATCAGCCATTTGGAACCTGTTCATTCAGGACTCTCCTCCACAGGGCTGTGGGAGGAAACCTCAGCAGCCTCTGTTGGGGTTTGCACCTCCACAGGGAAAGTTTTAGGAAGAGGTTAAAATCCAAACTCCCAGAGAAACCTCCTGCACTTTGGATGCACAGCTGCAGTGAGTGCTATGCAAAAAAAAAAATTTAAAAAATTAAATTTATTTTGCTTTTCCAAGAGTGCAGGAGCTGCGCTGCAGCGCTCTCCCTGCAAGGCAGCTAATATAGATGTTGGTATAAATAATTCTCCAGAACGAAGCCTGGAGCCCACGTGTCCCAGCAGAGCTCAGGCACAGCCCCACGGCACTCAGCCTTCCCATGGAACCCCCAGAGCACCCCAAAACTCCCTGGCAGCAACCTGAGATGGGACTGTGAGACAAAGACAGAGCAGGGCCCTTGTGCCAGGAGGTGAAAGCTGCTGAAATGCCAATTTTGTCCTTAGCTGCTCCATTTCCCTGCAAATTGAAGCACCCTGGGCTCTCCAGGCACCCCACAGCCCATGAACTGTCTCCCCAGAGCAAAGGGGGACAACAGGGATGGGGTGAGTAACAAACTCCTCTGAGGCTCTTTAGGAAGTGAGGTAAGTGTGTGATCATCCCGAGAATCCTCTGGATGGGAGACATCTAAACCTCTCCTTCAGCAGGAGAACTGGCAATTGTTCTTGGAAGGCTGCAGTGACTAATCCAAGCCTGAGTCCTTCCCTGCTCAGTGGCCACATTCCCTCCCTTCCCAAGCCTGGCTTGGGTGCTGTGGGTGATGGAAATGTCCCCCAAGATCCCCCTTCCATCCTGCATCCTGCCAGGACCTGGCTCCTCTCCCTCCTCTGCTCAGCCCTTGCAGACAAAAACCTTCCCATCTCCTCTCCTCCCTCGGATGCTCAGCTCTCCTGGTCTTATGCAAAGCTGGTATTTTTAGTATCTCCTGGAAACACTGTGAAGTGTCATCACCAGCAGCTAACGAGAGCTCTGGGGAGAGGACATTCCTCTGGCCATCCCCCTTGGGCTCAGACCTGCCAGGGTCACCAGAGCATCTGCAAGTGGGTGGCTTTGGGAGCCCTGACCCAAGGCAGCTCCTGAAAGGCACCATCTGATCACAGCCCTGATTGTTTCACGGTCAAGAAAAGAAAAGGAAAGGAGGAGGGAAAAAAAAAAAGCTACGATTTGGTCGATCTCAGCAACTCTTGGCTTAATTCACTCTTGTTCTCAGGATCAGGGAGCCTCTGCTGACACGTCAAGGTCAAAGCCCACCCGTGGTTTGCTGATGAACCAGCACACAGCAGCGTTCCCTCTAGGAAGGAGGAGCTCCAGGGCTACCTTTGCTCTTCCCTCACTGCTAAAATTTATTCCCAAGGAGAGAAGAGGCTGCCAGGGCCACTGGTGCTCCTGTGCAAGCACAAGATGGCCAGGTTAGAAATGGGGGCCAGGTTAGAAATGGGGGCCAGGTTAGAAATGGGGGCCAGGTTAGAAATGGGGGCTAGGTTAGAAATGAGGGCTAGGTTAGAAATGGGAGCCAGGTTAGAAATGGGAGCCAGGTTAGAAATGAGGGCCAGGTTAGAAATGGGGGCTAGGTTAGAAATGGGAGCCAGGTTAGAAATGAGGGCCAGGTTAGAAATGAGCCCCACCAGGGCTCTGCAGCTTGGGCCACTCTCCCTTGGTGACAGCCCTGTCACCCAGCACAGCCCGTGCTTATCACCCCCATTTATCCAAAACGAGGGGAGATGGTGCCTTTAAGGCAGCTTAACAGCTGTCAGAGAGGAGGCATTTCTGCCTGTGCTGCTGATGCTGAAAATACAAGCCAGAGATACTTTAAGTAGGTCTGGAAAGCGTTCAACGAGGAGACACCGTCACGCAGCCTGTCCCCACTCCCAGCCCAGTCCCACCCAGCTGCTCCCAGCCCCACAGACTGTCGGGAGCCACACGCATTCCTCCGGGGGCACACAAGGGTTAAAAATACCCCGGGGCACAGCAAGTGGCAGAGTGTCCCTTCCCTGCCACCTCCCATTCTCAGAAACCCACCTCCCCTCGCCCACCTGCCGGGGCTTTGGCTGTTTGATGGGGTGGGGAGGGCCCAAAAAAAGCTCCTGGCCAGCCCATCCCTCCATCACCAAGGTTGGTTTCCCCTCCCTGTGGTTGTCCCAGTGGGAAATCTCTGTTTTCCAATAAAACTAGAGTGGCTCTATCCACACTCCATCCACTACCCAAATCTGGTGGAACATGGGCTGGAAGCTCCTAGGCTGGGTGCTGGGGCATCACCTGTGAGACCACTTGTCCTGGCTGAGGACCACTCCTGAACTGCCTAAGGACCACTCCTGAACTGCCCAAGGACCACTCTTGTCCTGCTGCCTCCAGAAACCAAGGTTTTGAGTCTCAGCACCTTGTGCCATCAGCACATGGAGTCACTCCTGCTGTCCAGCCCAGCCCTGCAATGCCAATATGGGATGCTGCTTTTCCTCTCTGCTCTCCTTAGGAGGGATGGAATAAAGTGATCTTTAAGGTCCCTTCTAACCCAAAGCATTCCCTGATCTCCAAGAGAAGCTCTGGAGTGGCAGGAGCAGAGTTAACAGTGCCAGGGAGAACCACAAAAATCACTGAGGTTGGAAAAGACCCTCAAGATCGCCCAACAAAGGAAGGTCACAAAATGCCACAATCATCAAAACTAAATGGGCTCAAATTTCTGGGGAGAAACCCAAACTCTGATCCTCCTGCAAAATATCCTCAATGAAACACTGCAGGATGATGGATGCTGTGCAGTCCCCATCCCATCCCATCCCATCCCATCCCATCCCATCCCATCCCATCCCATCCCATCCCATCCCCACTCCATCGTGTTCCACCCCATCCAATTCTCTTCCATTCCCATTTCATCTTGTCCCATATTGTCCTGTTGCATCCCCTCCTGTCCCTATCCCATCTCATTCCCATTTTATCTTCTCCCATAACACCCTGCCCCATTCCATCTTGTTCTGTCTCATCCCATCCCATCCCATCCCATCCCATCCCATCCCATCCCATCCCATCCCATCCCATCCCATCCCATCCCATCCCATCCCATCCCATCCCATCCCATCCCATCCCATGGTTCCCATCCCATCCCATCCCATCCCATCCCATCCCATCCCATCCCATCCCTCCCTCTGACATCAATGGCTCATGAGGTCACATCAGTGGCAGCCCCCTCCCCAAAAACCTCAGGCAGTGACACCTGGGACACTTCTGACATCACCACTGACTCAGCTCCCAGGTGGAAATGTTGGGGGAATTATTATTATTATTATTATTATTATTATTATTATTATTATTATTATTATTATTATTATTATTATTATTATTATTGGAGACATAAATGAGGTGCTGAGAGCAGCTGACACCCCCAGGCAGGCAGGAAGGGGGGCAGGAGGAGGGCACAGGAGCCTGTGTGGGCTCCCCAGCCCTGGGTAGTGCTGCCTTCCCCAGGGTCACACAGCAGCACTGGAGGGGCCAGATGAGTAATTCTGGTCTGGGCCTCGCTCAGTGCATCACCACTCCCGGGATTTCTTTCCTGATTTTTATTTTTTTATTGAAGCAGACAAAGAGGGTGCTGCAGGCACAATGGCTGTGTGGGCCCTGGCTGACCTGACCTACTCTGAAATAAAGCACTGAGGCTTCAGTTACTGCTGTCTAGGGATTGTCCCTCCCCCTCTCCATCAACCAGCATTAAACCTTTATTGGTGTGACACAGCACTGCCAGAGTTCACTGCATTGAGCAACTCCAGTTTCCAAAAACCTCCCCAAAAGTGCCAGGATCCCAAAATCCCATCTCCTCCCTCCTCTGCCTTGGCTAAGCCATCACCCACTGAAGGCTGGATATGGGAGATCCCCTTCTACTCCTCCCTAAGCAACTCCAGTTTCCAAAAACCTCCCCAAAAATGCCAGGATCCCAAAATCCCATCTCCTCCCTCCTCTGCCTTGGCTAAGCCATCACCCACTGAAGGCTGGATGCAGGAGACCCCTCCTGCTCCTCCCTGAGCAACTCTGGGTACCAAAAACCTCCCCAAAAAGTGCCAGGAGAAGAGGCAGGATCCCAAATCCCATCTTTTCCCTCTGCTGCCTTGGCTAAGCACTGAAGGCTGGATATGGGAGACCCCCTCCTGCTCCTCCCTGAGCAATTCCAGTTTCCAAAAACCTCCCCAAAACCACCAGAATCCCAAAATCCCATCTCCTCTCTCTGCTGCTGGATACTGGAGACCCCCTCCTGCTCCTCCCTGAGCAACTTCAGCTTCCAAAAACCTTCCCAAAAACACCAGAAGAAGCAGGATCCCAGAATCTCATCTTCTCCCTCTGCAGTCTTGCCTAAGCCATCACCCACTGAAGGCTGGATATGGGAGACCCCCTTCTACTCCTCCCTGAGCAACTTCAGCTTCCAAAAACCTTCCCAAAAACACCAGGATCCCAAAATCTCATCTCCTCCTTCCTCTGCCTTGGCTAAGCACTGAAGACTGGATTCAGGAGATCCTTCCTACTCCTCCTTGAGCAATTCCAGTTTCCAAAAACCTCCCCAAAAGTGCCAGGAGGAACAGCAGGATCCCAAAATCTCATCTCCTCCTTCCTCTGCCTCAGCTAAGCCATCACCCACTGCAGTGAGACCCCCTCCTGCTCCTCCCTCCTCTCCGGGGTGGGGTTTAATTAACTCTGGGAGGCAGATCAGGGATAAACAGCCCGGCTGTGCCAGCTGCAGCAGGTCCTGGCTCGCCACATTCCTGTGCCCTGCCCCAGCGCCACCCAGCTCAGCTGTGGTGACAGCAGGAGCCACCAGCCCAGCACAGACACCTCACCAGGTGTCCCTGCACCTGCAGCCACCCCAAGGTGATGGCAACCTTGGGTTGGGTCAGGTTTGATGGTGTTTTTTCCCTTGGGTTTCATTCTGGGGGAAGTTTCGTTTTGTGGCTGTTGAGCACAGCTGGGAAGGAATGCAGGGTTGGATGCTGCTCTCATCTTCCTCATGGGGACAGAGTGTCCCCTGGCATGGCACAGATGAGATTCTTCCTGCAGGAAATGCCCACTTATCCCTGGAAGAGTTCAAGGACAGGGTTTGGGGCAAGCTGGGAGAGTGGAAGGTGTCCCTGCTCCTTCTCACCCAAACCATTCCATGATTCCATGACTGAGGAGGCACCAGGATCCTCCACTCCTGAGCACTGTGAGGCAGAGAGCCCAAAAATCCCTTCCAGCTGACCCAGGGCTGAGCTTCAATGCTGTGAATTTCGTAGGTGAAATGTGACAATGTTAAAGGTTTGTCCAAAAACAACACCATGGATCAAAGAGGGTCCCAGCTCAGAGCTGCCAACGCCAAGCACAAGCCACGCTTTGAAACCCAAGTTCAAAATCCACTGTGTAAAAGATAAACAAAAGCCAGGCTTAAGCTTGCTTAGCCAGGAGGCCAAGCTACCCCAGCACAGATGTCTCCCCCCAAAACACCCAAGAATTTGATTCCATCAGCTCCATTCCTGGCCCAGGCTGGTGGGTCCTCCTTGGCCAGACAGGACAAGCCCATGCCTGGGGCATTCTGGCACCTCTACTCCCAACCAGCAAACTTCTCTTCTTCAGCATGTAAAGGAGTCTGAGCCACTTGCAGTGAGCAGCACAAGCTTCATCCCATTAGTTTCACCATTTTTGGGGTGAACATTTCTCACTTAGGGTCTCCCAGCTGATCAGGGGCTGCTGCTGATGGAGACAAAGCAATGCAGAAACCCCCTCTGCCTTCACGTGAGTGACCCCCCTGTCTCATCTGTACCTGGGGAATCATTTCCCTGGGGAATTCTGCCATTTGCCAAGCTGAATCCACAGAGCTGTTATGTTTAGAAACATCTCAACCGTAGCTCATTTGATTCCAGTCATTAAAATTTAATATTAGCGTAAGCTTTGAGAAACCTGAGCTGACAGCAGAGACAGTGGAGGGGGAAGAAGTGCCCCAGCCTGGAAACTCCTACGAGCAGCTCTTGCTGCTGCCTGGCACTTGTCCCTCGTGCTGAAGAGCCCAGCTTGGCTGTGTGAAGCTCAGCACAAAGCTTCTCCTGACTTTCAGCACCTCTTTACACAACACAGAGGCTCCTCAGAGAGGAGTAACAGAGCCAGAGCCACTTGGGTTAAACTCCTGCAGGAGATCAGGAGTTAAAGATGAGGTTCCTGTGCTCTGACAGCTCTCCATGAGCTAAACCCACGTTATTTCTTCTGTGGCACAGCTGGATCCGAAGCGATCCATGGGGATGTCCATATAAGCACAGGCTCCAAACCACAGAAATGCCTTTCAGCTGCACTTGATCTCACCAGAAAACTCAGGGCTCAATCTGATGACCCCTTAAAGTCTCCTCCAGATGGGTTTTCTTAACAACCCAGCTACAACCAACCAGCCCCTGCCTGGTTTTCCCACACTCCCAGAACTGCAGCTCCACCCTGGATCATTGTCCTGGCTCCTGATGGCCGTGGGAGCTGCTGAGGACCTGTCCCCAAAATCACATTTTGCTGAAGCAAAAAAATCCCCTCCTGCAAACAAAGCTTCCCCCTGAGCATGATCTGACAGCTGCTTCCCAGGGAGGAACCCAGCCAGGAGGAAAACTTACAGCAGGAGAGGGCTCATCCATCCCAAAGCCAGGATTAGTCCCTCTGTGACCTGGGAAAGGGGCTGGGGGGGATAGAGAGGAAATGCACAAATGGCAGTTTTCCAAAAGTTAAGGAGGTTGTGGCCTTTTGGGGAAAGAAAAGGGAAAAGAAAAATACATGGGAAGCTTCAAATGTGAGCCATCCGTTCCCAGCCTCCACCAGAGCCTTCAGTGTTCCTTCTTTATTAAAATCTGGACACAATGAGTCCAGAAGTGCCCACCTTTGTCAGGGCTCTATTGGCAACTTGCCTGGAGCCCCCGGGGCCATGCCTAATTTGCATCTCATTTACACAGATGTTCATTAAAATTAATGCCTTAAGACATAATATCTGCCTGCATTTGAGCCTTCTGGACAGACAGAGCGCGACCGCTCCCGGAGAGCCCCCATCACCCCATCCCTCACCCCATCCCTCACCCCATCCCTCACCCCAGAGCACTGCCAGCACCAGCAGCTCCTCTGCTCCACCAGGACACTGTGGGCACGCCCCTGGTTTGCAATCCAAGGAGGGCAGGAGTTGTGATATTGTCTTAGAGAGAGAATTTGTTGGGAAATAAAAAGGCTGGCGCGAGCACGAGGAGCCCCCCGAGCTGCCCGCAGAGCACCAGCCAGGCTCTGGCACAGCTCTCCCTCCAGCCCCTGCTGATGCCCTTCCACCTGCAGACCAGGATCTGGGACTGTAGCCCCCCTTAGGTAGGAGCAGGAGGTGAAGCTTTGCCAAGATCAGCTCTGCAACCTTCAGGATTTGTGCAGAAATCCCCGGGGATGAGCCTTGCACGGGAGGAATGAGGGAATGAAGGAATGAAGGAATGAAGGAATGAGGGAATGAAGGAATGAAGGAATGCTGCTGCAACCACGATTGCTCCATCCTCCACTCCTGCTTCTCCCCCATTTTCACTCCCAGCCATTACACAGCAAAACCTTCCCACCACTGCTGCCACTTTCACTCTCACACCCACAAAGGCCCCAAATGCTCCACGTGGAGCAGAGAATGACTCTTGGTAAGGACACCTCAGGCCCCCAAACCCCCTTGGCTCAGGTCACCCGTGCCTTAAAGGGTCATGCCCAAGGTCATTGAGCTGTGGACCACGTGCAAAGCCCACTGTGGGTTAAGCTGCTCCTGCCCAGCCTGGGTTTTGTCATCGTTCCTAATGAGAGCTGCTCAGCTGGGAATAATCCCATGTTCTGCAGGAAAGGTTCACTGATTTTAAGGACTAAAACCTCCTTTTTGGGTGTTTTTGTTCCAAGGGACTCTGTGGAGTTTAATGGTGAATTTAAATCCTTCTCATCGATATCAGCTCAAAGCAAACTGCCCAACACAAGCAACACCATCAGCTGAGGTTGAATTTGTCCCATAAATACACTTCAGCTCTTTTTTCTTTTCTTTGGGTAGGCAAACCCCAAACCAGAAACACCTTGTCCTGGTGAAGGTTTCACAGAGCTGCTCAAGTGGTGGAACGGGATCAATTAGCCATGAGATGAAAAGTAAATGGCTGTAAAACTGCCTCTCCCTCCCACCCCACCATTAACACCAGGAAACAAGCAGCCAGATGTAAATCAGCCCAATCATCAACTCCTGAGCACATCAGGAATAAAAGTTTCACAGCAAGAGAATTTCTAAGCCGTGTTAATATAATTAATGGAGTGTAACAGCATGACCCAACATCATAATACTGTATAGAAATAAATCAAACACACTCCAACTCTTCCCTCTCTCAGTGCTTCATGCAAGCCTTGATGGTCTCCTTGCTGGAAATGTGAACAGCCACATAAAACTTCACCTTGGTTTTATTTCCTTGTCTCACAGTTTATATCTGTAGCTCTTTTTGCACCCAAGGATCCTAAAATGGATGTAATGTGTGACCCAGGTGGAGTGAACAACAAACAGAACAGTGGGCCAGGCAGAGCCAGACCTACAGGATGATCTGATGTGGACCAGACTCTCAAATGATGCAAATTCACAGCTCAAGTGGACTCAAACCCCTCCTTCCTCCCCCAAAATCTAAATGCCACCCACCCCTACCAGCCCACGAGCTGCCGGCACGCCAACATCACACATCACCAGGAGAACAGGGATTTTCCTGCCAATCCCACAATCTCTCCACACCTTTTCCACCACAGACTATCAAGTCCACCAGCAGGATTTCACACCTTCCAGAACAAGGACGTTTCAGTGCAAACCCACTCACAAATCACAGCGACAAAAACCACGGAGACGCCACGGCTTGAAACCCACCAAGGAAAAAAAACCCCACAACACCAAAAACCACTTTAAAAAAAAATCACAAAAACCAAACCATCATGGAATCCAACTTACCTTGAAGTCTGCCAGCTGCTGGTTGATGGTTTCCACCTCTGTCCCCACCACCCACTGCAGGGCCTCGTTCTCCTCGGCCGCTGTGGTCATGTGGCTCAGCTCCTTCAGGCGGCTGTAGAAGTCCTCCACGCGGGACAGCGTGGTCTCCACCTGCTCCTGCCGGTTCCTGCCCCTCTCTGTCAGCTTGCTGCACTGCTTGCTCAGCGTCTCCAGCTCCCTCTTCAGCCCCAGCAGGTCAGGGCTGCCCTCGTCCTCCAACATTTTCTTGCACTCGCTCTCGGAGGATTCGATGTCGCATTTCAGCCGCTGCAGCTTGCCCAGGAAGGCACGGACGTCCTCAGCCTGGGACTGGAGGCTGTCAGAGTCTCTCCCGATGGGGCCCATGCTGTCCAGCTCATCGTCCAGATCTGCCAGCTGGGAGAACATCTCCCTGACCCTGCTGTTGAACTGGCCGATCCCTTCCAGCTTGTTCTCCATCAGAGCGCAGCAGTCGTTGATTTTCTGCTTCACGGCCTTGAAGTCCTGCTGAGCCACCTCAGCTTGGCTGAGGAGCTGGGAGCAGTCAGATCCATCTGGAGCATCTTCTACCAAGCCTTGAGTGAGGTTTTTCAGATAATCCACTTGTGGCTCCAGGGCCTGCAGCACCTCCTGCTGTGCCCTGAGCTTCTCCAAATTCTTGTTGCTGCAGGCTTGTGGCCCCAGGGCGTCGTAGATCTCCAGCTGGTGCTTCGCCCCTTCCAGCTTCTTCTCGATGTTCTTGAAGCTCTCCTGGAACTCCTTGAGCCTCTGGGACATTTCTTCAATGGAGCCAGTCTTGGTTTGCAGCTCTTCTGTGATGGCATCCATCTTGTGGTTGATGGCAGCCTTCTCATCCCGGATGTCATCCTCGTCCGTCTGGGAAGCGTCGGTCAGGATGTCAGCAGCACTGTTGAGCATCTCCAGCAGGGACCGGCGCTTCTCCACGTCACTCAGCATGGCCTTGGACCTCAGAAGAGTGGCCTCCAGCTGCACTGGATCCAGGGTCACCTCCAGCTCTGCCATCCTCGCCTTGCAGTCCTCCACCCAGGGCAGGAGGTCGTCGGCGTGCCGCTGGTACTTCTGAGCTTTCTGCAAGCAGTCCTTGAGCTTGGAGTGCCTGTCAGCAGCCTGCTTGCTGAGCTCCTCCCAGTGTGTTTTCAGGCTCACCAGCTGGTTCTGCAGAGTGGTCTTCTCCTCTCCAGGCTGGACAGACAGCAGCAAAGATTCTCCCTCGGCCACAATCATCTCGTAGGAGCCGCTGTGTTGGTTGAGGCTCTTCTGGAACTCTTCTTGCTCCTGGATTTGGCTCTGCAGCCTCTCCAGCTTAGCAGAGATGGGTTGGCTCTGGGCTTGCTGGCACCTTTTGTCATCCAGCCAGGTCCTGAGTTCATCAAACATGTGCTGGAACTGCTGGGAGCTGGCGAGCGCAGTCTGCAGCCGGTTCATCCGGTCGGCTGCAACGGCAACGAGATTAGGAGGCGACAATTAAGCTCAAATCAAATAAGCGAAGTGCAATTATTTAAAATCATCTCAGATGCACCAACTGTGTTTTGATTAACAGGAAGGAGCTTTCCATTGCATCACCAGCCCTTTTTTTCCCCTAACTGATTCATAAATTTCTTAAGTAGTAAGAGGCAGCGGTAATGCAGAAGTCTCAGCTCTCCTGACCGGTCTAAATGTAAACTCTGAGAAACCAGAAGATGCATCCCAAGACCAGAGGGTGGCCACTGGGGTTTCTTCATGCCCCAATCTGAATTTAGGAACCTGGTTTTGTTCCAATCATGTGCCACCCTGCTTGGTGAAGTCATGTCAGTGGGGCTAAACACCTCTGCTCCCTCTCCAGGCTGAGGTATTGCTGGAGTTGGAGCTTGGTGCCACATAAAACACCCAAGAAAAACCCTAAAAAGTGATAATGGTGCTTCCCCTATTATTTTCATAGACCCAGTGGTGGGAGAGCCCTTTGGCAAAGAGCAGGGGTGCAGCTTGACATCCTAACATCTCAAGCAACTCCTCCTCTATCTCACCTGCCAGATCTTCCAGCCCTTTGAGGGGGAGTGCCACCGTCTCCAGACGTTTCCTCAGCTCGTCCTTGAGGTACTGCTCCCCAATCAGGACAGAGAGGTCATCACAGAGGGTCTGAGCCTCTGAGATCTCCTCTTCCAGCTGCTCCAGGTCCGAGCGGATCTCGCTGGTCTCCTCCAGCTGCTGTTTGACAGCATCAGGCTGGGTGCTGATGGCAGACTGGCTGCTCAGGCGCTGCCCAACAGCCTTCACCTTCTCTGAGAGGCCCTGGAGAAGCTCCTGGTACTGGGTGCTCTTTACTATGGCTTGGTCAATCTGGCTGGAGCGGGAGTTGAGGCGCTCGGTGAGCTCGGACCATTTCTGGTTGACCCCTTGGAGCTCCTCCTGCACCTGGCTGGTGGATGGGGAAACATCTCCAGGGCCAGTCAGGATGCTCTGAGCTGCCTGGTTGAGCTGCTCGTGCTGCTGTCGGCGAGCTTCGAATTCCTTCAGCATAAACTGCAACAGAAATAACATAAAAATGTTTGCATAAAACTGACAGCTCCGAGTACACACAGTCAAAACAAACCAGACCTCCAGGGGCTTTATCCAGCCCATGGAATCAGCAGGAACAGGCCCTGGGGTGGGACAGCAGTTGGGCTGGGTAGCCCAGGATTTACTGTGACCTTGAGAGTTAAAAAGCTGAGAGGGGTCTGCGACTCCAGGACTTTGCTCTCTCTCTTATTTGTCTTGTAATGTAGCATAAACCACTTAGATGAGATGAAAATCTAATTATCTCCACTGGGGTTTTTTTTGCTCCATGATGTGGCTGGTTAGAGCCATGTTAGGATTTGGGAGCAGGAGGAATGGAAGGGCCAGGCTGGCAGGCAGAGGGGCAGCATTAGCAAGTCCTGCAGAGCGTCAGCACAGGCCTTGTTTAAAGCAATTTCACTCTCCAAGAGGGGCCAAGTGATTCACTGCTGAGTCAACCCAGCACAGGAAGGGAGCTCAGCACTGCACCCTTTTCAGGTTACTCACAGCAGTTGGGCTCAGTGGGGTTTGGAGGACTTGGAAAAGGAGCCATGAGGTCTCTGAGCACTCAGAGTGCCCACAAGACCAGCACAACCCTTGGGCTCAATGGGGTTTGGAGGACTTGGAAGAGCAGCCATGAGGTCTCTGAGCACTCAGTGCTCACACAACCAGCACAACCTTTGGGCTCAGTGGGGTTTGGAGGACTTGGAAGAGCAGCCATGAGGTCTCTGAGCACTCAGTGCTCACAGGACCAGCACAACCTTTGGGTTCAGCAGGGTTGGGAGGACTTGGAAGAGGAGCAATGAGGTCTCTGAGCACTCAGTGCTCACACAACCAGCACAACCTTTGGGCTCAGTGGGGTTTGGAGGACTTGGAAGAGGAGCAATGAGGTCTCTGAGCACTCAGTGCTCACAGGACCAGCACAACCTTTGGGCTCAGCAGGGTTTGGAGGACTTGGAAGAGCAGCCATGAGGTCTCTGAGCACTCAGTGCTCACAAGACCAGCACAACCTTTGGGCTCAATGGGGTTTGGAGGACTTGGAAGAGGAGCAATGAGGTCTATGAGGTCTCTGAGCTCTCAGTGCCCACAAGACCAGCACAATCTTTGGGCTCAGCAGGGTTTGGAGGACTTGGAAGAGGAGCCATGAGGTCTCTGAGCACTCAGTCCTCACAAGACCAGCACAACCTTTGGGTTCAGCAGGGTTTGGAGGACTTGGAAAAGGAGCCATGAGTCTCTGAGCACTCATTGCACCTCAGAGTGCCCACAGGACCAGCACAACCTTTGGGTTCAGCAGGGTTTGGAGGACTTGGAAGAGCAGCCATGAGGTCTCTGAGCACCCAGAGTGCCCACAGGACCAGCACAATCTTTGGGCTCAGTGGGGTTTGGAGGACTTGGAAGAGCAGCCATGAGGTCTCTGAGCACTCAGAGTGCTCACAAGTCCAGCACAACCTCCCAGCTCCCTCCTGGGCCAGATGTTCTCCTCCATCCTGCGCCCACCACCAAGGCACAGCCCCCTCTCACCTGCACCTGCTGCTTCTGAGCATTCAGCATGTTGGGGTCGATGGAGAGGGGGCCCAGCACGCTCATCATCAGCTCCTTCTCCATCAGCCAGGGCCTCAGCTGGGCCTCAGTGGCCTGGAACGTGGCCAGCTGGGTCGCTGACTCCTCCAGCTTCTGCTGCCGTGCAGCCGTGGCCTGGCTGGCCCTCTCCCACCTGCAATCTGAAGCAGCACCTCTGTTGGCCATGGTCAAGCTCCTGGCCAGCCCATCCCTCCATCACCAAGGTTGTTTTCCTCTCCCTGTGGTTGTCCCAGTGAGAAATCTCTATTTTCCAATAAAACTCTATCCACTCTCCATCTAAGAAGCCATCCAGTGGCTTTCTCCTAGGAGCTCCTGGAAGTTTCTAGGAGAAAACCCTGCAAGCAGGATTTCTGTGCTCTAGTCACTGCTGCCATGGCCTTGGGTGAGCCACCTCACATCCCTGATAAATGAGGATGCTCTAATGAGTACCCATCCTCACAGAGCACACTCAGAACTCCTGGAAGGAGTCAACACATTCCTGCTGTTTCAAAGGAGGGAATCTCTGGGCTTCTTTTTGAACACACAGCCTTGTTTAGTCAACACTTCATTACCTAGGGTAGCCTCACTAATGACTAGAATTTTATATCAAGCAGTGAAGCTTTTAATCAAAACAATCAACCTGTGCTGCTGACACATTTCCCCCCCCCCCCCCAATTTATTTTTTTTAAGGAGCAATTTAAGGAGGCAATCCTTTTAAAACCCACATCCATCACAGAGATTCCATTAATCACGACAGTGCTCGTCTCAGGAACACCTTCCACACCAGACAGCTCAGAGATGGGTTTGCTGTTTACTGAATTTTAATTAGAAGTGACTCTGCTCTAGCGTGACTTTGGGGCTGCCCCTCACTCCTGAACCACCTCTAATGTGATGTCTGGAGACAGAAGCCTCATTAATGCTCCAGGCACTTACTCAGGTCTTCCTGCATCTTCTTCCAGTTCGCTGCTTCTGGGGAATCTGGATATTTCTCCAGCAAGCCAGAAAGTGCTTCCTTCACCTTCTGGATCTTCCCAGAATTCTGTTCCAATTCAGCCAGAAATGCCTGGAAGAGAATGATTTGAACTTCCTCAGGTACAGGGCAAGAAGAATCAATGAGCAGGAACAAAGCAGCACCTACAAGCTGGAGCTGGATGATTTCTGTTCTTTGCTCTTCAGTTAAATCAATTTTTGAGCACTGTTGTGACCTAACTTGGCTGCAAGGGCAGAGAAAGGCTGGGAATTGCTTTCCAGGAGAGGTTGCAGTGACTCAGCAGCAAGGGCTCCAAATCATCTCTTTTTCCCTCAGCCTGACATCAACAGGTCTAAAAGCAAAGGGGAACTTTGGGCTGCTGCTCCATGAATCTGCCTGGAATTCACAGAACCACCAGATTGGAAATGACCTTCAAGATCATTGAGTCCAACCCAGCCCTAACATCTCAACTAAACCTTGGCACTTAGTGGGATATTCAGTATTTATTTAAACACATCCAGGGATGGTGACTGCACCACCTCCCTGGGCAGAACATTCCAGAACTTTATCACCATTTCTGTAAAAAACTTTTTCCTAATTCCCAGCCTATACTTCCCTTGGTGCAGCTTATGCCTGGGAATGCCCTTCTTTAACTCAGGGCAAATTGTGCTAATTTGTGGCTCGTGGCTAATTCTGTGCAATAAACCCCAATCTCTGGGATCCTTTGGGAGATGCACAGCAGAGGGGTGGAACTGGATGATCTTTAAGGTCCATTTTGTGATTCTATAACCCCAGAAAGTCGGGAAGAGCAATCACCTTGTTGTGCTCAGCCTGCGCTCTCATCGTCTCCGTCTTGGTGGGCGAGGAGGAGGCGTCCAGCTCGGACAGCATCCTTTCCTTGGACTCCAGCCACTTGAGCATGGAGCTGGCCTCCTCCTGCACCTCCTGCATGCTGTCCAGCATGGCTGAGAGCTGCTGCAGGCGCTCCTGCAGGGCTGCACCCAGCGCCTGGTACCGCCGGCTCACGTCCGACACGTCGCACTGGATCTCCGTCAGATCTGCACCCAAAAAACCAGCCCAGGGTCAGCACCACTGCCCCAGTCCTCCCCCTCACACTATCAGGTTCTAACCCAGCCCCAGGCAGGCACAGAGAGCTGAGATGAGGAGTGAAGAGGCCGTGCTCTGCCTGCAGAGCGATGTCGCATCATCCTCACCTCTCCTGCCACGGGGGATTTTCCACTTGTCCCCCCTATGCCCTTTGACAGTTTACAAACAAAGCTCTCTGTTGGTGAGCTTGATGCAAACTGAGCCCCCTTTTCATAAAGCCACTGCTGATACAAGGTTAAATAATTTGGCAGCAAGATATGAAGCCATTTTTATGCACCTATTATCTCGTTGAACCGGAGAACTAACAGCAGATAACGGGCAATAATTAAAATTGCTCTTCAAACTGGAGGGTTGGATGCTGTTATAATCCCACAGAACCAATAAATTTAATTGCAGGCCTTAAAATGATCTTCCCATTTATCAGCTCCTAACACCACCTGACGAGGTGTCAGGGTGCTGTCACTCCCCAGGGCTGCTCCTCTCCGTCCTTCAGCCCGACCTCCACCCTCCACTGCAGCAGCTGAGAATTCCCAACCCCTTGCCAAGCTCATTTCCCTTCTGCTGGGGATGCTGGCAGTGTCACACTGAGCTTTGCATTCCCAGGGAATGGAAATGTAAGGATGAAGAAGGGACAAGGGGTGGCTCAGTGGTGCTGAGCTCACCTTTGCAGGTGTGGTATCCGTTCACGCTGCCTCCTGAGCCTCCTGGAGTGGGCAGGGTGGCACCTGGGCAGAGGGGACAGGGACAAGAGGGACAAGAAGGACAAGAGAGAAGTGTCAGGGGTGCAGACAGCAAGTGAGGAATGGCTGCTGCATGACAGGGACCACCAAGCGCTGACGTGGTGCCTCCACCACCCACCTGCCCAGAATTGGGCATTAATTTGGTTTGGAGTGCCTTCATCTCTCCTTCTCCTGCTCCTCTAATTTTCTTGGAGCTTTTCCTGCCTTTTTGGAGTTTCTGGAGCTGGGCAGCTCTCCCAGCATCCCAACATCACCCAGAGAGCAGGGATAATGTGGCTCCTGCATGGGCTGGGGGATCACAGGCGTCCTGCCTCGCCTGGGAAGCTGCTACCCTGAGCAGGATTTTGTGACTTACACCCAATAAAACTGCTGAATGCCTTCCCTGAAGGGATTCATTCCCCCCCATCCTCCTTTTTTATGGGATGAAACTGTTCAAAGCAGCCCTGTGTCCATGCTGTCTTTGCCCAGAGATGCAGGATGCACCAGTGTACCCTCTTTGGACACCAGATGTCACAACCAAAGGCAGATTCACATTTTCAGGCAGGTCTTTCTTTTCTAACCCCCTATTTTAAAGCTTTCATGGACATAAAGGGCTGCACCTTTGGTCACCCTCAAGCCTCTCCCCACTTCTCCTGATGGTTTCCCTGAGAACTGCTCATGGAATTAATCCTAACAAACAAATCCAGACCATAAATTCCCATAAATTCCCATCAGTGATGAGAGTCCAGGGACTTGTTCTCACAAGCTGGAAGACATCTTTGAGCTGGTTTCCAAATGAACCAGACATAATCTCATTGCTTCACAGACTTGAAGCCAAAAGGGAGACCAGTAAATCACATCTGACTATCACAGCCCCAAATGTCATCCAGATATGAAACCCAACTGCTGGAGGTTGATTAAAACACTCCAGCCCCTCAGGAGGCTGAGGAACATCACCAGGAGAGAGCAGGAGCCTCTTCCATGAGCTCTCCAGCTCTACCAGAGAGTGATGTGTGTCCCCACAGCAATTCAGAGCTCGTTAGGCTGCAGTTAATTAAGCCAAGTTAGGATGATGCATTGAAGCAATGAGTGACAATGACTCAACCACTGGGCTGAGCCTCACGATACTCAGATCACCACAGGCCCTCTGAATTTGGTTAAAAGAAGGAAACAACCCCATTTTTGGCTCAGAGAAAATGCAGAGCTGACAGCAGAGATGTCCTCAGCACTGCTGGCCACAACTCACCTGCCTTGGGAGGGGTGCTGGGGGCTGTGATCTCCACGATCAGGTTCTCCAGGAGGGTCCCTCTGCGGCCAATCTCCTCCACCTGGGGGCCCTTCCCCTTCCATTCCTCCAGGAGATCCTGCTCAAAAGCCAAGGCTGGGGTTGGAGGCCACACTTGCCCAGCCACAGCCCTTCCTTCCTCACCTGTCCCCTCTGTGGGGACACCAGGACACAGCAGCCAGGGAACCAGCACTGGGGGAAGTGGCTGTGACACAGCTATTTTTGTCAGGGGGGAATCAAACAGCAAAAAAAGCTTTTTCCCAAAGAATGGGTCTCTGCTGAAGGAAAACCTTCTCCCTCCCACCATTCTGGGGACATCCCTCCTCCTCCTCCCTGCAGAGCCCAGCCCTGGGTGCTGTGGATGATTCAGCAGAGCTGAGTCAAAGCCCAGCACATCCTGATTTGTCACATCCCTCTGCTGGAGCACAGCGGGGGCTCGGGTGACAGGAGGCCACCTTCCACATCCTCCATGGGAAACACTCAGAAAAATCAGTGTGTTCAGGTCTCCCACTCCTAAATCCCAACCAGAGCAGGCACAGGGAGTGACAGGAGAGCAGGCAGTGCCCAAGGAATGTCTCACACTGCTCCCTGCTCTGCAAGACCATCAGCAAGCCTCTGCTTCTTGGGATTTATTTCACATTCCAGCATTTCAAGGCTTTCCCAACCTGATTCCAGCTCCCACCTGGATCTGCTGCCTGTGCTGCTGCAGCTCCTGGGTGCCCAGGGAGGTCTCAGCAGGTGGAATTTTGCCTTCAGTCTCCCTCAGCCACTTCCTGACGGCGCCGACCAGATTCCGAAACTCATCCAGTTGCTCCTGGCAGGAGGATGCATCCTTTTCTCTGGGAGTGAGAAGGTTTTGGAGAGTCAGAGCTCGTGCTCTGCCTTGTAATTACCCCCTCCTGAATGTGGCACGGCTGTGTCCCTAGGAGCCCTTTTTTAATTATTATTATTATTATCAGAGGTTGCCAGGGAACAGCACAAAATGGGGTGCACCCAGTGCCAGCCCCTCACTGCTGCTGACCCCATCAAATCCTGCCTGGTGGCACTTTTGGGCACTCCAATGGTGGTCAACAGCCATGGGATCACCCCTGCCAGCCTGCCCAGGCTCTTTATCCTGGGAAAAATGACATTTTTGGGAAGACAGGGCTCATTCATGGCATGTCCCCCCAGCCCCTGCATCCCTGGGGGGAGCCCAGGCTGTGCTGCTCCTCCTCCCTGGCCACAGCTCCATCCATCCAGCCCATCCTGGGGGAACCAGGCAGTCACAGGCCCCTCTGGCTTGTCCTTGCTAGCCACAGCTGTGTGCACAGCCTTGAATTACTGGGGATTATTGGGAGTTTATCTGCCACCTCACAGCTCCATCCATCCAGCCCATCCTGGGGGAACAAGGCAGCCCCTGGATAGAGGTCAGGGGCTCCTTTGGCTCATCCTTGCTGGCAGAGCTGTGAACAGCCTGAACAGCCCTGAATTCCTGGGGATTATTGAGAGTTTCATGTCATTTTCCCCACCACCTTCCCTGCATCCCACAGCTCCATCCATCCAGCCCATCCTGGGGGAACAAGGCAGCCCCTGCATGGGGGCTCTGAGCCCCTCTGGCTCATCCTTGCTGGCCACAGCTGCACAACCCTGAATTCCTGGAGATTATTGAGAGTTTCATGTCATTTTCCCCACCACCTTCCCTGCATCCCACAGGGATTTTGGAGATATAGAGAGCTGTGGCTCGCAGGGATGCTGCTGCTGCTCTGACCCTGCTCCAGCTCCCTTTCATCCCCATTTCAGGGCACTCCAGGCTGCTCCCCATCCTCCCAGCAGGATGCTCAGGGCTGGGAAATGCAGAGCTCCTGCTCCTGCTGCAGCACCAGGAATTTTTCACAACGCCCCCAGCCAAGGCTTTTTTTAAAGCGTCAGCTGGAGCTGAGCTGCCTCAGGATCCTGGCGTGGGAGGAGGGTGGCAGGAAGAGCTGGCTCATGCCCCCCCTCCTTGGAAAGGAGATCTCCACAGAGAGGGCCTTGCCTGGACCATGAAGCCACCCCCAGGTTCCCCTCCCTGGGGCTCACCTGTCTTTGGCCACCTTTTGTAGCTGCAGGAAATCTTTCTTCAGGCTCTGCAGCTTCTCCTGCTGCTGGAAGGAGCTGGGGGTGAAGCCACAGGAGCTCAGCTCCTCAGCCAGGTGCTCCAGGGCAGCCAGGTCCTCCTGGTGCTGCCTCATCTCCGAGTTCAGCTCCTGCCAAGAGCAAAGGGGGGATGCTGACCGTGTTCCCCAGCAGCAGAGGGGATGGACTGGGCAGTGCCACACCCTGCTGAGCTCTGTGTGGCACCAGTGCCAAATGCTGGGCACAGCTCACTGCCACCTGCTCCTCCAGCTCAGCAAATACTTGGAGCAGCTGCAGGGGCAAATCCCACTTTCCCCAGTTCTGGTAACTGGGATGGGATGGGATGGGATGGGATGGGATGGGATGGGATGGGGTGCCCTAGACCAAGCCAAATCAACCCCTGCCACAGCACAGGTGTCTGGTTTTGTGTCACCTTCCAGCATTTCTGAGCAGATGAAGCATGCCCTGTGCCAGGACACTTGTGGGAAGCCACAGGGAGGAATCCTGCACAGCTCCACAGCACCTCTGAAAGTCTCCAAGATAACCCCGAGCAATCTGGTGTAGTGGAAAGTGTCCCTGTCCCTGAGAGGGGACTTGGAATGAGATGATCTTTCAGGTCTTTTCCAAGCCAAACCATTCCAGGATTAAAACACTCCAGCCCTCAGGAGGCTGAAGAACATCACCAGGAGAGAGCAGGAGCCACTTCCATGAGCTCCCAAGCTTTACCAGAGAGTGATGGCTCTAAACCTCCAAGACCTCTGGCTCTGAAACCTCCAGGGTCTGGTCTCTGACTCCAAAACCTCCAAGATCTCTGGCTCTAAGACCTCCAAGGACTCTGTCACTCCTGCACTGCCTTCACAGGGATATTTTGCTGTATTAACCCCATGGAGTCCTTAACTGATAAAATCCTGCTACATTTGGACTGGATCCTAAAAGACCCATCTGAAAACCAGCCTGGCTCCTGGGAAACACCACCCCCCTTTTCCCACAGCTGGGAACAGCTGGATCCTGCCAGCCTGGACCCCTCCTCAGACCCCTGGTGCAGGCAGAACTCTTCCCCAGGGCCTCACCCAGATGTGTTGGGAGAAGTGAGCGATGCCATGGTGTGGTGAAATTCCCAGATGCCAACATCCCTGTCCTGCTCTCCATGAAGAGAGTAGGATCAGCCTGGACCCTGCCAGCCTGGACCCCTCCTCAGACCCCTGGTGCAGGTGGAACTCCTCCCCAGGGCCTCACCCAGATGTGTTGGGAGAAGTGAGCGATGCCATGGTGTGGTTGATTCCCAGATACCAACATCCCCATCCTGCTCTCCGTGAAGAGAGCAGGACCAGCCTGGACCCTTCCTCAGACCCCTGGTGCAGGTGGAACTCCTCCCCAGGGCCTCACCCAGATGTGTTGGGAGAAGTGAGCGATGCCATGGTGTGGTGAAATTCCCAGATGCCAACATCCCCATCCTGCTCTCCGTGAAGAGAGCAGGACCAGCCTGGACCCTTCCTCAGACCCCTGGTGCAGGCAGAACTCTTCCCCAGGGCCTCACCCAGATGTGTTGGGAGAAGTGAGCGATGCCATGGTGTGATTGATCCCCAAAAGCCAACATCCCTGTCCTGCTCTCCATGAAGAGAGCAGGACCAGCCTGGACCCTGCCAGCCTGGACCCCTCCTCAGACCCCTGGTGCAGGTGGAACTCCTCCCCAGGGCCTCACCTGGATGTGCTGGGAGAAGTGAGCGATGTCGTGGTCCGGCTGATTCCCGGACGCCAAGAGCCGCGTCCTGCTCTCCGTGAACTGCTGCAGCTTCTCCCACAGCTGCTCGTACTGCTCCACCTTGGGCAGCAGGCCCTTGAGGGTGTCCTCGCGCTGCTGCTGCTGCTGGCACAGCCTCCCGAAGTGCTCTGTCACCTGGGCCAGCTTGTCCTGCAGGGTGGAGGCCGCGGGGCTGTCGGCGGCCTCGGTGAAGCGCGTCACCATCTCCCTGGTGGCCTCCAGGCAGCTCCTCTGCCTGGCAATGTCCTGCTTCAGCTTCTGTGGGGAGCACACGAGGAGAGAGAGTGGATTTTTAACGAGGGTTCTTCAGTAGAACTAACTGGGCTCCTCCTGGGAGCAGCAGCAGGTGGTTTGACCCAAGCAGAGTTGGGAAAAAATAGTTTTGTATCCCGGTTTTCCTTTCCTTTCTGATGTGCTCAACATGCTCTGCTTTTCTCTGTGTCTGAAGTCTCGTTAGCAAAGAAAAAAGGAGATTTTCAACAGTTTGCCCAGAGATGCTGGAGCTGCCCCCATCCTTGGAAATGTCAGATTATACAGGGCCCTGAGTAAGGTGGTCCAGTGGAAGGTGTCCCTGCCTATGGCAAGATGTTGGAATTAGATGGTGTTTAAGGTTCCTTCCCACCCAAGGCATTCAGTGATTCTATATAAATAAATAAAATAAAATAAAATATAATAAAATAATAAAAAATAATAAAAAATATAAAATAAAATAAGATAAGATAAGATAAGATAAAATAAAATAAGATAAAATTAAATTAATCAAATTAAAATAAAATAATAAAAAGAAAAAAAAATAAAAATAAATTTAAAAATATAAAATTAAATTAAATTAAATTTTAAAATTTTAAAAATAAAATAAATAAAGAAAAATAAAGAAAAATAAAATAAAATAAAATAAAAAAATGGTTCTGCTCATATTCCTTTTTAGTGTTTTTTTGGTGCTTTCAGCACTCAGCAGTTACCCCTGCATGGTGCAGGTGCTGCTCTGAGGTGTTTGGGGTGAGGGAACTGGGCCCAGCCTTACCACACTTGTGGCAAGCGAGTCCTGGATGGAGGCAGAGGTGAGCACAGCTGGCTGGTCCTTCTCCAGGCTCTTCTCAATCTCAGCCACGGACTGGAGGAGGCTCTCCAGGCTCTCCTGGACGCTCTGGGACTGGGCAATGGATTTCTGCAGCAGGTCCGAGCGCTCGGACATCTGCTGGGAGAGGCTCTGGAAGCGGCTCAAGATGGCATCTGCAGGGTTCAGCACAGGGGACACCCAGTGGCACAGAGCTCCAAGTGCTCAGAGAGCAGCCAGGGTCACCTCTGGCTCCCCCAAAACTCTCAGTGATGACAAATCCCTGTCCCCAAACTCAGCAGTGAGATGGGGATGTAACACAAGTGGCCACATCCCTCCTCACATGTAAACCCTGAGGATGCACCCCCATGTGATTACCCCCAAATTCCCCCCAAAAAATGATTTATTTTTGCCCTCTCTAGCTTGTTCTCACTCTCCCCAGCCCTCCCTGGCAGCTGCTTTGCTCTGTACCTGTTGTTTCCTGGATGTGGCCGTGGTCTGGGGCTGGCTCCCCTTGGATGTCCAGCAGGGTCCGAGCTGCTTTCTGGAGCTTCTCCACTGGCACCTGGTGCTCAGCCAGGTCTCCCTGCAGTTGCTGTTTTCACACAAGACAAGCCAAAATCAGAGATGGGAGCCAGGTGGGATTGCCACACTCATGGAGCTCAGGGCTCCTTTTACACCCTCTGAGGGATCCTCTGCAATTCATCACTGAATCGTTAAGAAATTATGGAAAAATCAACCTTGACACTGCAGGCAGAGCTGCATCAGAAGGTTTGGGCTGCACCCTCATGGGGGAGGAATGTTCCCCTCTATGTCCCTCTGGGGTGTCTGTGACTGCAGCCCCTAAGCACCTCTCCCAGAAATTTGACTCCACCTGACCTGCTACACCTGCAGCTGCATCTTTGCCCTCAACCAGCAAAAAAACCCCCAATGGGCCAAGTCTCCCTGCTGCTGGACTGCTCAGAGCAGCCAAATTCCCATCCAGGCTCCAGCATTTCCCAGGAAATGCCCCAAGTGTACCTTGGTGCTGGCGAGCTGCTTCTGCAGCACGGCCACATCTGAGGAAACCGTTTCTGAGAGCAGCTTCCCCAGGGCAGCTTCACTCTCCTGCAGCCACGTCCTGAGGGACTCTGCCACCTCCTGGAACTGCTGGTAGTGATCCAGCAAGGTGTTCAGGTGGGAGCCCAGCTTGGAGCACTGCAAGGGAGCAATGAGAGGTGGCAGGGATGCACATAAATGTTGAGCAGCCCGTGGGAAAAGGCACAGGAATCAGCAAGAAAGAAAAAGCAATTAAAAAAAATCAATCTTGCCACAGGCTAAATGAATTACCAGGGGTGACATACAGACCAACAGCAAGACAAGGGTGTTGCCCAGGCCTTGAAGAAGACAATCCTTGTCCTACAATCTATAAATCCCATGACAGCTGGGACACAGGAGGAAAAGAGCCCCCAGCTCACAGCCCTTCCCATACCTTGGAGTGCAGCGAGGTGTATCTCTGCGTGGCATCCTCCAGCTTGCTCTTGACCACTCTCCTGGACATCACCAGCTGGGATTCAGCATCCCCAGCATCCCCATCCAGAAACTTCTCCCCCGACATGGTGACGAAGCGCAGGTCACCCTTGTGGGAGATCACATCCTCTGCAAAGCTGCCCTGGCGCCGCAGCAGCTGCCTGAGGGAGGCAGGGTCACTGTCCCCCTTGTACATCCCCTGCAGCTCCTGCTCCGCCTGCTCCAGCCAGGCCTGGAACTCCCCGTGGTCCTGCAGGAACTTCTGGAGCTCCTCTCTCAGGAGCTGCACCCGTTTCAGCTGTGTCTCAGCCCGTGCCAGCGATGCTGGGTACCGCTCCCGCAGCTGCGCCAGCTGTGCCTGCAGCCTCTCCTGCTCCTCCCCAGCCAGGCTGGGCCCCTGCTTGTCCAGGAAAGCCTGTGCTGCCTGCGTGGCCAGGATGATGTCCTGCTGCTGGGACAGCAGCTCCTGGTGCTGAGCCTGGAAGATGCAGGGATAAAAGTGAGGTCGGTGCTGAGGGGCTCTGCTCGCCTCTGCATCACCCTGGAGTTGTGGCTGGGCCAGCTCTGGAAGGGTTAAAGGGCAGAGTGGAGCAGCCTGGTCTAGTGGAAGGTGGGAGTGGAACAGGATGATCTTTAAGGTCCTTTCCAAGCCAATTGTTTTCATGATTCTGTGACAGAGCATCAGCAGGGTGGGGAAAACTGGGAATGTCCCAGGTTGGGCTACAGGTGTACAGAGTGAGCCCTTCTGTGGCCATCCTGGGCACCTGCTGGACCCTGATTCCACCTTGTGGGTGGGCACACACCCACCACACATCCTGCATCTCCTGCAGGAAGCTGGGCAGGGCCTTTCTGAGCCTCCCACATGGAGAATCCCATGTTCAACAGCAGGGACAGGGCGTGGGGCCGGAGGCTTTGGGTGGGACAAGGTGTCAGTGCTGACCTTCAGCCTCTCGTAGTGCTCATCCAGGCTCTCAGCAGCACTGTCTGCTCCCACAGTGTGGCCATCAGGGACATCCCCAGGGCTTTTTCCTGTGCCTGGACTGACAGGGTGTGGTCTGTACTCTGGGAGCCCTCCCTTCTGCTCCAGCGATGCCACCCAGCTCAGAAGGGAATCGATCTTATTGCTGTTCTCCTCCAGCTCTTTGGCAGCTTTCACCTGAAAGCACAAGGGCTCCAGATAAGATTGACCCAGTTCTTGCATGTTCAGCAAACTGCTGCACGGGGGAGGGAGACAAAAATCAGCAGAAAGAGGAAAAAAAAAACCAAGCTGAGGAGTTTCCCAGCCTCAGCAAATGCCTGAGACACCTCCAGACCCTTTGTGGCTCTCTGGAAGCTGCAGAAAAGCTGTTAAAAATCTCAGCCTCGCTGCTACATTGAATTTCTCATCCTCATACAGCCCAAAAGGGCTGGGATGTGACTGACAATCCTCATCCATTAGGGCTCACCCCAAAGGCAGATTAAGGGACCTTTTCCTCCCCCATTCCCTTCACAACCAGCTCATCCCTGGCTGCAGCTCCCAAAGCATTTAATGACAGAAATATCTGGGGGAAACCTCAACCTGGGGAACACCCAGGAAGGAACCACAAATTGCTCTGTGCTGCATCCCCCAGATGGGCTCCCAGGACCTCACAGTCCCCCTCAAGCACAGCCTGGAGGCTCTGCAGCCCCTGGCACGTTACCTTCTCTGTCTCCTGCTGCACTGCAGCACTCACAGCACTCTCCAGCTCCTTCTGGGCCACCTCTGTCCTCTCCTGCAGGGACTGGTACTGCTCCTTGGCACGCTGCAGGTCCTGCTGCAGTGCTGCCAGCTCCCCAGGCTCCAGCTTGGCCTTGTTCTCCTCCAAAAACTGCTCTGTGCTCTTCAGGACACCGGCGAAGGAGGCGGCTCTGCTGTGCATGCTCCTCTGCAGCTCCTGGGTGAGGGAATTCATGAGGCTCTGGGCACTCCCCGGGTGAAACCTCTGCACCTCTGCCCCCTAAAATTTAAATATCACTGACCTTCACATCGCTTTGCCTCTGCTGCAGGGCAGGCAGGTCCCCTTCTGCTCTCTGCTGCTCTGCCAGGGTGTCCTCAGCCTGGCCCAGCCAGCGGCTCAGCTCGGCCAGGCTCTGTGCCCGGGCTGCCTGCTGCTCCTGCAGCGTCTGTGGGCACAGCAAAGGGGACAGGGGGACAGTCAGGGCCAGCCCTGCACCTCCTCTCACGCTGCTGAAAGGCAAGGTGAGGTTACAGCTCCTGGAGGGGAGGATGCAGCACAGAAAACTTTGCGGCTCTCCAGGTGCTCCCTGCCCGGCAGCAGGTGACACTCAGGTCCCTGCTGAGCTGGTGGCACTTTTGTCACCACTGGAGGTTTCTCTCTGTTGAGCTGCAAGATGGAGCTGCACTGCTCTCCCAGGAAAACTCAGCCACGAGTTTCTGTGCCTTTTCCATTCCACTTTACAAACATTTAAACTGCAGCAGAAACTCACTGAATGAGAGGCAATAACAGCCTGGGACAGGCAGCGCCACTGTGGAGCCCCAGACAACCCCAAATAAGGGATTTTTAAAAATGATTTGGGGTTGGAAAGGGAGCCCTGGAGAGGGAAAGTGTTTCTGTAGCTGATCCAGCTCCTCTTTTTGCTGCCAGAGCACAACACAGAAGCGCCTGTTTGAGCAATTGAGCATGATGTGACCTGAGAGTCCCTGTGACACCCCTGTCCCCCCCTGCCAGGGGGGGATAAAAGGTTTCTGAGTTTTTCACTGGGCATTTCAGCAAGGTGATGTACAAACTTGTGCAAAACACTGTGCCTGCTTCTCCCAGTCATAAGATAAAACAACAGAAGCAATTGAAAGAGCCTTCTTAAGAGCTCTTCAGCTGCAAAGCGAGTTCTTCCTGGGTTAGGATGGGCTCAATCTGAAAAGGCAAAGCAAACTGGTTAATACACACACACACACACTCCAGAGAGGACAGGCAAGAGTTACAGAGAGCAATTGTTAATAAAAAAACACATTAATCCTGTCTTGGATGAGAGGATCCATGCAGTGCTGGGTGCTGCTCAGAAATCTGAGGACTTGTTTTTGCCCTTGCCAGCTCTTTCCCTGGGACAGCAATGCCTGATGTGTGCAGTGGAAATAGGGCATTGGGTGTCTGGGGTGGCTCTTCTGCACAGGGATTTTGGGGGTGATTACAGGGTTTATTCCACCCAGCCCCAAACAATTCCATATCTAGCAGAGAGCTGCTGCCCAGACCTCGGCAGGGCTCCATATTTTGGGAGCAAAGCCTGGCAGGAAGAAGAAAAACTTCAAGGAAGCTCATGATGGGCAGTGAGAACTGCTGAACTGGGAGTGGCATGCAGGGGAAATCCCAGACTGGAGGTGTTTTAGCTCCTGTTCCTGTGGCTGGGAAGAGCTTCAGCAAGCAAAGGAGGAGATGTCTCACAACCTTCACCTGCTCCGTCTGCTCCACTTGCTGGAGACAGACCTGCAGCACCTCCAGCCGTGCTGTCACACGCTCTGACAGGTCCCTGAAGGTTTTCTGCAGCTCATTGAGCAGCCTCAGCAGCTGCCTGCTCTGCTGGGGGCTCAAATCCTGCGCGTGCTCCGAGATGAGGAGCTGGATGTCGAAGGCAGTGGCGTCCAGCTCAGCCTTGGTGTCAGCAAGGGGCTCCTTCAGCTCCTGAATGGGAGAGGAAAAACAGATAAAATGACCCTAAAACAACCCTAAAAATGACCAGGGTTGTGCTGCACTGCTTCCCATCTGCAGGTGTCACATGAAATATATTCCAGAGACACCAAACTCTCCCAAAACAGCACTCAGCATGGAGGTGAGTGTGACAGACATCTTTTATGGAAAATCCTTTCCTTAGGATTTTTCCTCCTGAGAAGCTGAGAGGCCTCAGGAACAAAATGTAAACAATGGTTATCTGCTGCTGTGGGATGCAATAGGTGGATCTGTGATTGGCCCATGTTGGTTGTTTCTAATTAATGGCCAATCACAGTCTGCTGGCTCAGACTCTCTGTCCAAGACACAAGCTTTTGTTATCATTCCTTCTTTTTCTATTCTTAGCCAGCCTTCTGATGAAATCCTTTCTTCTTTTAGTATAGTTTTAATATAATATACATCATGAAATAATAAATCAGCCTTCTGGAACATGCAGTCAGATCCTCATCTCTTCCCTCATCCTCAGACCCGTGTGAACACAGTCACAGGTGAGAGCATCTCACCACTGGGATTTTCCAATTTCCCTCTGCACCAGGTGCTGCAGGCACCGCACCAAGAGGTTTCTTGGATGTGTGTAGGGCTGCCCTTGGGTCTGAAGATGACCCAGACCTGGCCACAGTGACTCCACGTGCTCTCAAAGCCTTCAATCCCTTGATTTCCATGCCAAGATGCCATCACCAAGCTTGGAAACAATCTTTATTGCTAGAAAATGGATTAGGAGACTGGGCTGCTCATACAGGTGATGGAGAGCAGGGCAGGTGTGATGGAGCAGCTTCCCAGAGGATGCAGCCTGACAGGAATCTCCCCAGGTCACTCAGCCACCACCACACCCCTGCACAGGAGCATTTCAAACAACCAAACCAGGCTGTGTGTTATGGAAATAAATTACTTTAGAGAGAACACCCGGCACAGCAGCTCCTGCAAAGGGCAAACCGTGAGAGACAAGCAGGATTAAAAGCTTCTCTTTTAATGTATATATATAAGTGTATATATTATAATGTGTATTATGGAAATAAATGACTTTAGAGAGAACACCCAGCACATCAGCTCCTGCTGCAGCACAAGCTAAGGGCAAACCCTGGGAGAGGAGCAGGATTAAAAGCTTCTCCTCTGTGCAGAGGGCAGCAAGTTCATCAGGCTGCAGGATTAGGGGCATTGCCATGGTTACCTTGTAGTGCTGCAGGCAGTGGCTCAAGCTGCTGGCATCAGTGGCCTGCTGGAAATCTCTGTCATCCAGGGACTCCGTGGTGCCACAGACCCAGCTCAGCAATTCCTGCAGCCTGCCCTCCAGGGCCTCGTGCTGGGCCAGGATTTTAGCCTGAAAAGCAAGAAATTCATGGTTTAAAGGAGGAATTTTAGGGAGCTTTTGGGGCAGCAGGGGGGAAGTTGCCAGCTCTACCTTTTCAGCTTCTGCTGCCCCACGAAGGTTTTGCAGCCGGGACTGCAGGACCTCACTTGCAGAGCTCAGAGACTTCTGCAGGTTCTTGGCATCCTTCTCCAAAGCCTTCAGTAACTGCTCAGGGACTTCTTCAGGGGGGTTGGCCACAATCCTCTGCACAGCATCCAGCTCCTGATTCACTGGGAAGCTCAGCTCCTGCAGCTCAGAGCCCAGAGCCTGAGACAAAGACAGCACGAGAGGGTGACTTCACCTCCCTGCTGCCAAAACCCAGCAGGGCTTTTGGAGAGGCAGCTCCAAACACTCAGTCTAGAAAAATTCATCCCCCCCTCCAGCCCTGCTAGGCTGCCAGCACTCTCCTGCCTCTCTCCAGGCTGTAAAATTCCTGTCAGCCAAGCTCAGGCTGTTGTAGGAGGGATGAGGTTTGATGTAGAAGCCTGTTAAAACTCCCAGAAGCAGGGAGGGGTGCAAGGGCCGTGCAGGAAGCTGGGGAGAGGGGGAAAAGCTCTGTCTAACACCAGCCAAGCCTGGCCCAGCCTCACTCACCTCTGCTTGCTGCCTCAGGTCGTGCAGGGCTGCCAAATTGTGCTCTGCTGGCTGCACACGTTTGATTCTCATCTCGATGTCTCGGAGCATGGAGAGATAAGATATCAGCCTCTGGTCATGCTCCAGACACATCTTCTTGCTGAACTTGATCTGCAGAATCAGACAGGAAATCAAAGCTTCAAAGTTAGGCAGAAAAGAAGACAAAGTGTTATATAAAATTCCCTTTTTAATTTTTTTTTCCCCCAAGGAGAAATTTGTTAATAACGTTCCCGCTCATGGACTCGCCACTTGCCAGCCTTATCTACAAGATTTACTACAGGAGAAATAAAACACATGGTTCTTTTTCCAACATAAGCTTATAAATGGCAAGGGATCTCTTGGTGTTGCAGCAAAAGTGCCAAAAAAAAAAAAGAGTTTTACCTTGTTAGTCATTTAGCAGTAATGCTCCAGCAAAAGGAGCCACAACTCAGCCCTGAGTGTTTCCAGTTGTACATCACCAGCTCCTTTGCCAAATCTACTGCAATATCCACTCTTCCTGCTTCAGCTGCCCTCTGTGCTGAGGATCTCAGACAGATTTAGCACCGAACATCCACAAATAGCTCAGAAAAAATTGCCTAAATAGCAAAAATATTCACTGACCTGGGCTGGCCTGGGGGACTCCCTCGAGGTTTCCAGCAGCTCCCCCTCCACGATCACAGGTAGGAGCAAACCTGGGCCTGGCTGCTTGCTCCTCTCCTGGGGGGGTTCTTCTTGGGGTTTTGGGGGAGCAGGGGCTCCTCCTTGCTCTGTTCTGAGCTCAGCTCTTTGCTGGTGCTGTTTCTCCTCTCCAAGCTCCAGGACTGCCGAGGTTTCCTGAATTTCTGTGGGTTCCTCTCTGATAATTAAGTCCTGGGGCAGTTCCTGTGCCACGGTGGCTGTGCTGGGCACATCCTGGGTGGTTTCCACCCTGGTGTCTTCCTGTGCCATCCTTTTCTCCAGACTCAGGGCCACCAAGGAATCTTGGCCATCCTTGGTCCCACCTTTCACCACCTCTCGAGCTTCCCCATGCTCAGGGAGCTCCTGATCCTGTCTGGGGGTCTCTGTGTCTTTCCCAGGAATTGTTTTCTTTCCTTTTCCACCCTTGTGCTTGGCTGTGTCTCGTGCCAACCCAGCAGCAGTCTCAGTGCTGGATTCATGTTTTGGCTCTGGCACCCTGGAGACAACGTGCTCCTCCTCACCCTTTTTCCTTGGAATTTCTTGGGAAGCCAGAGAAGGAAGGAGCTGCTTCTCTGCAGGTTTCTCTGGCTGAGTGCTGTCTCCTGGAATGCTGCCCTGCTTCGCTTTCTTTTTCTTGCTTTTCTTTTTCTGGGTAGGTTTTAACTCAGTTTCACTTGTTTTTTCCTGATCAACAGTGCTTTCTGTGCGAGGGGTTTCTCTTCCTGTGTGTTTGGCAGCTTTTTTCCCTGCAAGCTCATCTCCCACAGGAACACCAAGCTCAGGGGGTTCTCCAGCAGCACCCATCCCTCCCTTCCCTGTGCCCACACTGGCAGATCCCCTCGGGGCTGCTGGTGTCTCCTGCACCACGCTGGTCACTCTCTCTCCTTGCCCAGAAGTCACCACTGCACCTTCCTCACCTGCCACAACTCCCTCTGCACTTACAAACTCTCTCCTCCTCCTCCTCTCCTCACCATCCTCCTTGTGAAGCACCTCTGTGCCCAACTGCTCCTTCTCCAAGCCCTGTCTCTTTACTTTCTCTGTCCTTCCATCCATTTCTTCCCTCAGTTCCTTGCCCTGGGCTGCTCTCACTTGGGAGATGCCTTTTGGGATCCCTTTTTCCACAGCCACTGCCTCTTCAGGGAGGGACACTGACAGTGAAGAGGTGTGCTCTGGAGTCACCTCAGCCTTTGCCTGGGGGTGATGAAGATGATGATGATGATGTTCACCTTGGGGATGGACAGCACCCTCTGAAGCTTCCTGGGGTTTTAATTTCCTTTCTGTCCATGCTTTGGGCGGTTTCTCAGTGGCAGCAGCTGCACTCTGAGCTGCACTCACAGCTTCAGGATGAGCTCTGGGCTCAGCACCATCAGACCTGGCAGGGAGGATGACACCCTCCTCTTTTGGAGGTAGTTTTTCTATTTTTTCCTGCAGAAGTTGCAATTTTTCTACTTTGAAGACCTCAGAGCCAACTTTCTCCTCGGATATTTGCACATCCTGAAGACCAGCAGCTAACTTTTGGCTGATCAATCCTTTCCCAAGAGCTTCCTTCACAGTCAATCTTTTCCCACCGGGGGCATCAACAATTCCCCCAGCCCTGAGCTGGCTGGTGGCGATGACTTTGGCCATGGCCTCATCCAGCACCCCCTGCTCCACAGCTGCCCTCAGGGACAGCCTCTTGCTGACAGAGCCCTCCACCACCCCTCCACTGTCTGCCTGTGCCTGCAGCAGCCTCAGGGCGGGCAGGGGGTCCACCTTGCCCAGCCTCACTGCCTCAGCACACGGCAGCTTGGTCCCTGTCACCTCGTCCCTGATGGCCTGGAAGGGATGCACCTCCAGGTACCTCTGGCCGGACTCGACGTCGATTTTACACTTCTTCAGGAACTCTGAGTAGGGGATGATCTTGCAGGTCTCGGGGTCTACAATTCCTTCTCTCATTTCTGGGGATGACAGGGCTTTCTCCACCACCTGCTGGGGCACCAAGCCCTCCTGCACTGCCTGACTCAGCGCCAGCCGCTGGCCAGAGGCTGGATCAAGGATGCTTCCACTGTCAGCCTGGATTTCCTGCACTTTCCTCTGGAATTCTGGGCTGAGGAGCCCCAGTGACACTGCCTGGGGCAGGGGCAGCTTCTCCTTTGTAGCTGGATGCACAAAGCCCTGCAGGACCACACTTTCAGCTTTCCTGAGCTCCTTGCACAGGTCTGGGTTGATCAAACCGTGTTTCATGGCGTTGTCCACCGAAAGCCTCATCCCAGACACGTGGTGGATGATCCCTCCATCAGCCACCTGCTTGGTCAAGAGCTGAAAGGCTTTTTCCTTCTCCAGGAGCCCTTTCTCAACAGACTCTGCCACACTCAAAGGCTGCTTGCTTGCAGGATCCACAATCCCACTGGTCTCAGCCTGTAAATTAATGAGCTTCTGCCTGGTCACCTCATCAGTGCCTTTCCCCTTGGAAGCCTTCTCCAGCTTCACCAGCTCTGCCTGACTCGCTGGCTCTATGAGGCCCAGATTTGAGGCCAAAGTCACTGACACTTTTTTGCCACGTTTCAAGTCAACAATGCCCCCAGTAACCACCTGCCCTTCCAAGAGCCTCATGGCTGTCTCCTTGTCCAGAAGGCCAACGGCAGCAGCATCCTTGATGGAGTAGACAAAGTTGTTGCCCGGGTCAAGGACACCACTTATGGCTTTGTCAGACGTGAGGACCTTCTGGAGCAGCTCCTCATCCATCAGACCTTCTTCAATCACGTTCTCAGTGGTCAAGGACTCACAGGCCTGAGGGTCAAAGAAGCCACTGAACATCTTCATCCTCTCCATGAGTTTCACAGCGGTGTGGCCAGACACCACTCCAGAGGCCACGGCCTCATCCAGCAGCAGGGTCCTGCCTGTCTGCTCATGGGTGATGCCACCACCTTGGAGCTGCATCAGGAGCTTTTCCAAAGTGTCCTCTGCTTCCTGCTCCTCAGGGACTGGCAGGGATGGTTCCTCAATGCTCTCATCACCCAGCACCTCTTCCTGCTCTCCTGTGTCCTCTGCTTCCTGCTCTTCATGGGGTGGCAGGGATGGTTCCTCAACGCCCTCATCACCCAAAACTTCTTCCCTCTCTCCTTCTTCCACTTTCAGCACAGTTTCCACGTCCTGGCTTTGCCTCTCTGCTGGTGCTGCCTCCCCACGTGCAGGGAGCACAATGTCCTCTCCTCCCAGCACACCATTCTCAACTGTTCCCTCCTTCAGCAAATAAACCTCTCTCACATCCCTCACATCTTCTGCCCCTCGTTCAGGCTCCCTCACACCCTGAGACCTCTCTGCCACCATTTGCAGTCTGTCTCTACTTTCTGGAACGCCCATTGTTATGCAGATTTCACTTTTCACAACCACTGCTCCACTTTCCAATGCCCTCTTCTGATATTCGGGACCTTCCACTCCATCTGCTGCAGGAGGCTTGGACTCTTCTTCTGCCTCAATCATCATTTCCTCTGTTTCTCTGGTTAATCCACTATCAAGGTCACTGGGAGGTTCTGGTATCAATAATTTTACCTGATGTTTATCCCTGGTTGTAAAAGTCACCTGTTCTTTTCCAAATTCAGCATCAGTTTCACTCCTCATGGTCTCCTGCTCAGTGGAAATCTGCTCCAGCTCTTCCACGTGCAGGAAATCCTCTGCATCCTCCAAGAGGACACTTTCAGGTCCCACCACCACCTCCCCATTCTCCAAAGCAGTTCTGGGTGGTAGGATCTTCTCACTTTCACCTTCTGAAGGAGCAAATTGAAGCTCAAGCTGCTGCAAAGCCAAACCATTGCAAGGTTTGCTTTCAAGAGCTGCATCTTCCTCTGTCTCCTCAAAGCCCTCCAACACCTGCACACAGGATCCATTTTCTTGGCTTTGGATGAGAGCTTTGGTGAGATTGTTCAACTCTGCATCCACCAAGAGCACCCTCTGGCCATCGTGGATGTTGATGTAGCTGTGGGTCATCAGGTGGAACATCAGCCTTTCACCATCACTCCTCAGCAGAGGCTCCTCCTGACCTGTGGGGATCCTTCCAAGGGAGCTCTGGCCCTGCCTGCTCCTGCTTGGAGCTCCAGAGAGCTGCAGAGGCTCCTCCTGACCTGTGGGGCTCCTTCCAGGAGAGCTCTGGCCCTGCCTGCTCCTGCTTGGAGCTCCAGAGAGCTGCACGCTGGCCAGGACATCAGGGATGGCTGTTGCCTTCAGCTCCTTCACCACCTCTCTCTCCAGGATGCCCTGCTCCACTGCCCTCTGCCAGGACACCACCTCTGTGGTTTCTGGGATAAAAACAGCCTGGAGGAGCTGCCTCTTGCTCAGAGCCTCCTCAATCAACTCCGTGGAGAGCATTCCTTGCTCCAAAGCATCCGCAACAGGGATGACCTCCCCTGTCTCTGGCCACAGCAGCCCCATGAAGGACCACAGGGATTCCAGCACCAGCAGTGCAGTCCTTGGAGCTACCAAACCCCTCCTTAGGGCTTCATCCATGGTCAGCCTCTCTCCTGTGGTGGTGTCCACGATCCCACCAGCCTGGAGCTGCCGGATCAGGAGCGTGCAGGCCAAATCCTGCTCAATCAAATGATGCCTGACAGCCTCATCCACGGTCAGCCTGTGTCCTGTCCTGGGGTCTACAATGCCACCAGCAAAGAGATGGGCTTCCAGCAGCCTGATGGTCACCTGCCTGTCTATCAGCCCCTCCTGGAGTGCACGGAAGATGCTGACCTCCCTGCCTGACCTCAGGCTCACCATCCCACCCGCCAGCTGCTTGACTGGGAGCAGCCTCAGCCCAGTCTCTTGGTGGATGATGCACCTGTCCAGCAGCTCAGGCAGACTGATCTTCTCAGCAGTGTTGGGGTCAATCAAATCCTTGCCAGCTTCCAGGTGAGACAGGAGCCTGGAGTGGAGCTGGGGGGGAAGGAGCCTTTGCTGCACTGCTGTCTCCATGCTGATTCTGCCCTGCTGGGATTTAAAGCCCCCAGTGAGGAGCTCAGCCTCAAGAATCTTCAGCCCAAGGCTCTCACTGATCCTCCCCTCTTCCATGGCAGCAGCGACGGGGAGGAGCTGCCTCCCTTCATGTCTGATTTCTTCCACCTGCTGGAGAGCATCCTTCAGTTCCTGCAGCACCTGGAATGCCCTGAGATCAATGATGTTTCTTGCCAGAGCTTTCTCCAAGGAGAGTTTCTCACTGGTTTCTGGGACAACTAAGTCAGAGGAGATCACCTGGGCCTCCAGGAGGACCAGGCCTGTGTCCTGATCTATCAGACCTCTCTGCATGGCACCAAAGACAGGGAATATTTCTACCGTGCCAAGATCGATCACTCCTGCCACGGCTTCGCTGCCCTGCAACAGAAAGAGAAGGAAATTAATTAAATCAGAATCCAGCATTCCCAGCACTCATTGCATGAGTTGTTCAGGAAGGCCTCAGTTAAAAAATAAAACAAAACAAAACAAAAAAAAACTTAAAATCCCCAAACAGGCTAGAAAGTCCTAAAGTGTTTGCAGTCTAGTCCATCACCAGGGCAGCACCAAGATGCTTCCAATTTCCACCAGCAGTAATGCAGCAAAGCAGCAAGCACCAAAACTCAGACTCATTCCTAATGCTCCACAGAAAAGAGGGCAGGAAACCAACAGGCACAACAAAGCCCTTCAACAACTCCAGCTTCAAAAAGCAAAGACAACACAAATCCCACTCATGGGGAAGAAAACCCCCCAAAACCACCCACTGTGGGGTAAAGAGGAACCTTTCCCAGCACAGCCTCCATGCTGATTCCTGCCATGCTGAGAATCCTGCACTTCCCAAGCAGATCCCGAGTGCCAGGATGGGTGGGGAACACCACAGAGCCCCGTGCCAGGGAGCAGCTGCCAGCCATGCATCAGGGCAGGAGCAGCACAGCTCCACGACCATGGCCCCACTCCAGCACCTCCAAGCTGCTCCTCAGACAGGGCCAGGGGAGAAATAGGACAAGCTGGAGGTTCCAGCATGGGAACAGGGACAAACTGGGACCACACCAGCTACTGTGGTGGTTTTTGGAGGGGTTTCTCTTGCTGCTATCCCCACAGGGAGGGTGATAATTTAGGTGATAAAGTGTCTTTGTTCAAAGGCTCTTTGGACGTTTGGGTTTCTCCCAGTGCCATTGGTTGGGTATAAGGCTGGCCCAAGCACTCCAAGATTTTTGTGGGGATAGCAAGGAGGGAATCAGGACTATGGAATGAATTCCTTTTGCATCCCAACACCCTGCTGTGGGGACAGGAGGAACCTTCTGGGACAACCTCAGCTCTCCACCACCATCACCAGACCCTGACATGCAAACTCAGAGACGTGGAAAGACAGAGAAAGAGGGAAAAGGGGGGAAAAACAAAAGAGAAAGATCAAAAAAGGAGATGGATGGGAGGGAGGGGAGTAAAAGGCTTTTACTTACCGACTTGCAGGGTGTGCCTTGAGCAGTTAAAGACAGAGCCTTATGGAGCAGTTCAGCCGTATCACACACAGTGTAAAGCTTGGGGTTAGCGTCCAGCATGCGACTGTTTTGTTTTGCAAAAAGAACCCCACACACAGGTCCGTCCTCTTTCCCTTTTGTGTGTTTTGTTTGTTTGTTTAAATCCCAGGGGGGTTAGTTAAACTTGTAAGCAAGGATGTCAGTTAATCTTAAAAACAGTTGACATGAAACACAAACCATACAGGGACACATCATGCTCAATTTAGCGCGCTCTGCTTTGCCTTTTTTTTTTTTTTTGGTCTTTTGTAACTTCTTTCTGACAGTTGGATGTTTCCAGCAAGCAAATGTTAAAGAGTTCTTCATGCTCCCTCTACAGTGAAGCAACAGCTCCGCAGCAGAGCTGCAGGGATGGTTTTGCAGACGGGGATTTAAGGTGAAGCCCCACTGCCATCTCTTGTTTTGCTGCCTGGGCTTCATCGAGTCTGTGAGTGAAAACTGTTCCAGCCCCAAAGCATCCTCATGCTCTACCAAAACAGCTTGACAAGCCCTGGAGAAGGCTTTTGCTCTAAAATAAATTTCCTGATCAAAAGAGAGGAAAAGGGAAAGGAAAATAAAAAGCATCCATTCCATGGGGAGGCTGCACCAAATCTGTGATGGCTTAACAAAGTGATTTGTTCACCTTTCTGCTGTCAGCACAAGGGCTACAGGGCTTGCAATAAAATAAATAATTTCCTGCTCTGAAACACCTGGAATGTGCTGTAAAGCCCAATTTGGAACAAAACACTACATATTTAGGTGAAAACTGGACAGAAAGATCTCAAAAAAAGCAGCTCTGCCACCTTCTCCCCATGAGTGGCTTGAACAGGGCTTCACTCACAGACCTGAGAGCCAAAACCTGCATCTCATAGCCAGATGTGAGCAGGCTGTTGCTTCAGGGTACAGGGAGCCAGCAAGCAAACACACAAAAATATCCATTGACACATGAATATACACTTAGAGAACAGGCACACGTAAATCTGTGAATGACAGCTGGAACAGAGGCAATAAGGATGCAATTCCAGCCCTCCCTGCAAGGATGGGGCTGGTGGATGTGAACAGAAGTTCTGAAGGTCTCTCAGCTCAGCTGAGGGGCTGGATAATGTAATTGCTTTCCACAAGGAAGAACTGCTGAGAAAAACCCTGAACCACATCAGTCCCACCTTCCTGCACCCCCTGCCCGCAGTGGGACTGAGCCCTCTGAGCTCACAGGACACAGATTTCCTCATGGGGACATTTCAGGGCACAATTCCATCTGCCACCCTGCTCACCAAGCACGAGTGAGCCTCGTGCAGAGGGCAGAGCCCTGATGGCAACCAAAGCACAGCTCTCACAACAGCTCCTGCTTGGCCTCCAGGCACCACCAGATGCTTTGGGTGGCCGTGAACAGGAGAGAACCACGTGCAAGAGGCTGTGAGTGGCCAGGGGCCAGAGAAACACGACAAAATGAAACCTTTTCCACAGCCTGAGGAGGGAAGGTGAGCAGTGAGCAGTACCTTGTGCTCTGTCTCCTGAGCCAGCTGGCTCTGGAGCTGCTGGAGCTGCTCCGTGGAGTTGCTGCACAGAGCCTGGTAGGTTTCCTTCAGAGCACCAATCTGAGCAGAAATCTGGTCCTTTTCTGGTTGGGAAAGCCTGCAAGGGGAAGGGGAAATATCTCAGAGTACTGCCAAAACCAGCTCCACAGAATTGTCACATCCTTCCAAGCACAGGAAAAGGCCAAATCCACCATGAGCCCCTTCCTCTCCCTGCCCAGCTCAGCTAAAAGCTGCCAGGATAATCAACATGCATTGTAACAATCAAATCCTCAATATATGTGTCTGCATCTCAACTAAAGAGGATTACTATTGCCTCACAGCATAAATGAGTGCACATTTCACAGATCTCATTGCAGACAATAAAGAAGAAAACTGTGGTGTGCAGCTCATTGTTTTTAACTGGAGTCAGGCAATGGATCCACAGCTCTAAGGAATCTCATTCCAGCCCCTGTTCTCTCCCTGGTCACACTCACTTGTGGCTGTGTTTTGCCAGGAAGATTTGGGAAGTTTTGATGGCCTCAGAGACCTGCTCCTTCTTTGCAGTCAGCTCCTCATTCAGGGCCTGGAAAAAAATGTAAAAAAGAAAGCAAGCAGCTTAATGCAGCTGTGAAAAAAAGAGCAGAAGTTAAACCTCAGGGTCTGCCATCAGCCCTGCTTTACCTGCTGCTCTGAGATGGATTTCTCAATGTCTCCCAGCTCTCTGCTGCCAGCAGCAGCTGTCCTGCCCTGCACACTCTGCTTCAAGCCCAGGGCCCAGCCCAGGAGCTCCTTCACCTTGTCCACGTGCTCCTGCTTCTCCTCCTCCACCACTTTCTGCAAACAGAGCAGGGAGGGGGAAGACAACCACGTCAAAAGGGAGCTCCAGAGGGGGAGAAAAGGGAGGTGCTGCTCTCTCAGCATGGAGCAGCATCTTTGGGGATGTGGGGACAGATCCAGGTGTGCCCCATGGCCTCACCTCCTCCTCCTCCAGGCGCCGCAGAGCATCACTGATGTACTTCACATGCTGGGTGGTCAGAGTCACCAGGGCTGTGTAACGAGTCCTCAAATCCATGAACTGCCAAGGGGAAAAACAGAGGGGAAAGGGGGTGCATCAGTCATGCTGGCAGATCCACAGTGCCACCCTTCACAGTACATGACACGGATGAGGCACCTGTGGCTCAAGAACCCCCCAGGGCAGCTCTGGTAGAGCTGGGATGGCACCAATGGAATGCAGCCAGTCTGCTGGGGAGGGTGGTGGTGGCCACACAAGGCATGCTGCACGACACTGGAGCGAGGGGACACTCCTGCCACGGACACTGGGGCGGGTGCTCGACTCTTACAGAGGGCTACTGGGATCTCTGATAGATCCACACAGAGCAGACAGGAGGCTCGGGTCCCTAAAAAGGTTCTCATCCCAAAGATGCACACACAGCAACACTGCATGGTGCTCTGGTTATTTACCTCAAGCAAGGCTGGAGGGCTGAGCCGACCCTGCTGGATTTGACCCAGGGGTTCCCAGGAGTCAAGGTATGGCATACCTGGTGCTTAGGGCACTAAGCCATCCTCTCTGGCTATTGGAAAAAACAGCGAGGGTGGAAACTTTATTTATACAAGAGAGTTCAGCAGGAAGGAGCCCATTTTCGCAGAGGCTGCTGGGTGGTTTTGCTGGGTGTGGAAGAACCCCCCAAAATGTCCCCTTGCTGAGCTGAGGTGGGTTCCTACCTCCTGGGTGATGGCATCTGAGGAGGAGAGCATCCTCCGGCGCTTCATGGGCGACTTCTGCTGCGACTCCACGAAGGCCCTGTAGGTCATCAACTGCAGCTCATAGTCCTGAAAAGGTGGGGAGATGTGGAGCCTGTGAGATCTGCAAACTCTGCCAGGGCTGCTCCTGCCCAGCCCACCCCAGCCAGGAGCTGTACCTTGACGGCAGCTGAGTATTGCTGGGAGAATTTCTGACACTGGTCCAGCTTGGCTTGGTTTTTCTCAATTTCTGCAGCCAAAGCCTTCAAGGGAATTCAAAGTAAAAATGGTTGTCAGAATAGATTGGCTGAGCTGCTGCCCAGAGAAGGTGTGGATGCTCTAAACCTGGAAGTGTGCAGGGTCAGGTTGGACAGGACTTGGAGCAATCTGGGATAGTGGAAGATGTCCCTGCCTGTGGCAGGAGGATGGAAACAAGATGATCTTGGAGATCCCTTCCACCCCAACCTTTCTGGGATTCTATGACAGCAGCCATGGGGACGAGAGCAGAATTCTGGTTCACATCCCTGCACTTTTGGGTAAAATCTTTACACTCTCCAATTTTTCACGCAAGACCTCATCTGCACCTCGAGCCAAGCAGAGCTCCTCCACTTCCCAGACACCCAGCTCAGGCCTGCAGCCTCTTCCCTGCTGCTTTTCATATTTCCCAGCTCAGAGATGAAAAGAAGTGACACGGTCAGGGCAGCAAGGAGACATCACGAGGTCCTGCCTCACCGTTTGCTGGCTGAGCTGCTCCGACAGCACCCGGCTGTCCTCAGCCTGGCCAGGCTTCATCAGCTCCTGCTGGGCTGTGATCTCCTCAATCCACTGGATCAGGGCGCCGTGGCACTGCCGGTAATCGCTCAGCACCTCCTGGATGCTCTCCAGCTCCGTGTGGCTGAGAGAAAACCACCACAAGTAAGAGGAGAGCAGAGGGGGGGGGTGAAATCCCAGCCAGAAAAATTTCACCTCCACCAAGGCTGAGCCGAGGTGTCAGCTGGAGGGTGAGAGCAAACGTGGCAGGGAGGGAGGAGATGTCTCACCGGGTCTCGATCTGCGCGCACACTCGCTGCCAGCGGTCCCACAGCTGGCTGCCCTTCTCCTGGAAGCGCTCCAGGTCGATGCTGCGCTCCTGCCTCAGCCTGAACAGCTGCTCCCCCACCTCCTTTGCCTTCGCCACCTCCTCCTCCAGCCTGGAGAACACCGAGCCCTTGTCCTTCACCTCGCCGAGCCATTGCTGCAAAAGGAGACAGCACCGGGTCAGCGTCACTGGAAGCAGAAGGGACCAAGGCAGAGATGTCCTCCTAGCCAGCTGGGAAGGGGTTAATGGGTTTATTTTCCCCTCTCTCCTTAAGCTGCAAAGAACTGGGAGGTGTAGAATGAAGGGGAACATGCTCCCAGGTCAGACTGGTGCAGGTCATATCCTACAGCAGCAGACAGAGCACAAGCCACAGCACCTCCTCTACACTCACAAAGCAATCAGGGCTCTCACATCAGCAGCACTAAACCCTCTAAAAATGTACCAAGGCAAGAAAAATGTCCCACAGTCCAAAAAAGCAGAAAAAAAATGTCCTACAGTCCATTCAGCAGAAAAAAGGAGAGGACACTCCTCCTAGTGCTAAACACATTCATATTCCTAACCCTAACAACCCTCTCCACCCCCATCCTATTTCCACTTGTATCCAACAACCTCAAGAACACCCCCAACACAATTACAAACACAGTCAAAACCTTCTTCTTCATCACCAACCTGCAGGGCAGTCCTGTGGGTCTGAATGGCTGCCAGGTCAGCAGGAACAGCCTCCTCCTGGCTCAGCTTCACCTCGTAGCCCTTGACCAGGGATTCTGCTCCTTGGGTGCTGCGGATGATGATGTCAACCGTCTTCAACCTGGCAAAATCAAACAGAGCACACTGACATCCCAGGTGTGGCACAGATCTGGAGGGGGATGGATTCAGTTACACCCACCACAAGGTGTGTTGGAGGGACAGAATAAGGCCTTTAGTGAACTGGGAACACTCAAAAGGGCGTTTGGGAACAGAGGCACATCCCAACTCACTTTTCCAGATAGATGGAAGACAGCCCATGTGTCTGCTCCATCTTGTTCACCACCAAGTCCAGCTCTGAACGCAGGTGAGGCGTGCTGGGCCCTGCAGGAGCTTTGTCCAGGAAGCTGTAGCACCTCTCAGACACAACCCGGAGCTCTGACTGTAGCTGCTGCAGATCCTCCTGTGTGCGCTGCAGGGGGAAGGAGAAAATGTGAAAGGAGAGCCCAAACAGGCAGGGGAAAAAGGCAGGGAAGGAAAAAAGGCAGGGGGAAAAAAGGCAGGGGAAAAAAGGCAGGGGGAAAAAGGCAGGGGGAAAAAGGCAGGGGAAAACAGACAGGGAAAAAGGCAGGGGGAAAAAGGCAGGGGGAAAAAGGCAGGGGGAAAAAGGCAGGGGGAAAAAGGCACGGGGAAAAAGGCAGGGGGAACAGGTAGGGAAAGAAAAAAGGCAGGGGGAAAAGGCAGGAAAAAAGGCAGGGGGAAAAGACAGGGGAAAAGGCAGGGGAAAAGGCAGGGGGAAACAGGGAGGGGGAAAAGGCAGGGGGAAAAGGCAGGGGAAAAAAGGCAGGGGGAAAAAGACAGGGGGAAACAGGCAGGGAAAGAAAAAAGGCAGGGGGAAAAAGGCAGGGGGAAAAAGGCAGGGGGAAAAAGGCAGGGGGAAACAGGCAGGGGAAAAAACAAGGGAAACAGGCAGGGAAAGAAAAAAGGCAGGGGGAAAAGGCAGGGGGAAAAGGCAGGGGGAAAAGGCAGGGGGAAAAGGCAGGGGGAAAAGGCAGGGGGAAAAACAGGGAAAAAAGCAGGGAAACAGGCAGGGAAACAGGCAGGATTGCCCTTGGCAAAGCAGCTGGTAGGAAATGAAGCAGGCTGTCCACCTGCTGAGCTTCCCTGCTGCCTTCTGCACAGCCACATTCCCTCAAACCCCAAAATTCCCTCGAACCCCGAGATTCCCTCAAACCCCGCATCCCTCACCCACGCAGAGGAGCCACAGCTATTTTAGGGTATGTGTCCCTCTCAGCCCTGCCCTGCCCAGCTGCCAGGCCTGACCTCCTGCTCAGCGATGCGCAGGGTGTTCTCCTGGATGGTGTCAGCATCTGCCCGGGCGCCGCTCGGGGCCTGGATGCGGCTCACGAGCCGCTGCTCGCACTCCTCCAGCCGCAGGCGGATGTTCTTCAGCTCTGACAGGTACGTCCTGGCAACGGTCTCATCCTTGTCCTCTGCAAGCCAGAGACACACAGAACAGCAGCTCAAGCACCACTGGTCAGTAGCTGTCCCAAACAGGACCTGCTGGAATCCCCGGAGCCTCTGAGCATCTCTGCTCAGATGGAAAACACCTCAATGAAATCATTAAATCATTAAATCATCTCCTTCTGGAAATGAGTCCAGCCACAGGACTGGAGTCCTTGCTCCTGGTGGGACTCACGGTGTCACAAGTGCCACCACCACGTGTATTTTCCCAAAGACTAACTGCAGGAAGAGCTCCTTGCTTGCAATGCATTCCCTTTGCCAACACTACACGGGGAAGAGGACTCAGCAGCTCAGCTGAAGCTGCAAAGCCAAGGCCTGGATGCAGCTCAGGAGCTGCTGCTCGCACTCCTCCAGCTGCAGGCGGATGTTCTTCAGCTCTGACAGATGAGTCCTGGCAACTGTCTCATCCTTGTCCTCTGCAAGGCAGAGACACACAGAACAGCAGCTCAAGCACCACTGGTCAGTAGCTGTCCCAAACGGGACCTGCTGGAATCACCAGAGCTGAGTGCAGCCTCTGAGCATCTCAGCTCATGTAGAAAACACCTTAATTAGACACCTCCATCTCTGAGCTCAGAAATGAAAGCATTTCCATAATTTCAGAGCTCTGATGGAAAACACCTTAATTAAATCATCGCCTTTGGAAATGAGTCCAGCCACAGGGAGCTTCACTGGAGTCCTGGTGGGACTCACGGTGTCACAAGTGCCACCACCACGTGTATTTTCCCAAAGACTAACTGCAGGAAGAGCTCCTTGCTTGGAATGCATCCCCTCTGCCAACACTGCAAGGGGAGGAGGACTCAGCAGCTCAGCTGAAGCTGCAAAGCCAAGGCCTCTCTGCAGGAGCAGTGCTGGACAAAGGCCGAACACTTGGATGGATAGATGGAGGAATAACGAGAGCAGCTGCTCACACCATCAACCAGCTAGCTCAGGAAAAGGAGAACACCAAGCCATCCCATAAATCCTTTGTTTATGAGTTCCCACAGCTCCTGGTTAAAGCAGCAGGCCCTTTGAAGCTCACCGTTCTCCATGGACTCCAGCAGCTGCCGGATGTGTTCCTTGGAAGACTCCACTTCCTCCTCCAGGCGCAGCCGGTCCGACACGGAGAACAGCTCTGAGTCCCGGCTGTCCTGCAGGAAATCCTCGTAGTGGCCCTGCAGGCTCTTCAGGGCTTGCTGACACTCCCCTTGAGCCAAGGATCTCAGCTGTGAGTGGAAAAAGAGGCACGTCCAAACATCAGGAACAACGTCCTGAACACAGCTGAGCCGCCTTCATCTGCCCAAGGAGTATTTTCAAAAGGGGAGAGGTAAATCCTCCATGCCTCCCTCCAAGCTGTGCTCACTCCCTAATGAAATGCCCAATCCACAATCTCTCAGCAGCAGCAAACTCCTGATGCCCTTTTTATTAGGAAAAGTTGCAATCCTTTTGCACAGCACCCCCACACTCAGGTTTTCAAGGTGTGAATTGTTCCCCTTTTCCCCATAGCTGTAAACTGTGACCCTTTTCAAGGTGTGCACTGTTCCAGGTGTGAAGACCCTTGATTTCCCCACTCCCTGGTTTTCCCCTCTCTTTGGCCACACAGAGAAGCCTGGAGAGCAGCACAGCCCCAGAACCAGGCAGGGAAGTTCCTCTGTACCTTTTCCACGCTGAAGCTCTGCACCAGGGCTATGTCCTTCCTCAGGTAGTTCCAGGAGATGAGGCTCTTTGTGTTCATGTGCAGCTGGTGCCAGAGAGCCATCACCTTCTGGTACAGCTGCTCCACCCTGCAAGGGGAAAGGAGCAGCTCCATCAGCCCTGGATTTCCCCAGCAAACCCAGCCCTGACCCTGTTAATCCTCCAGCCATCACTGGCAGACAGCAGCCCATCAGCCCAGTGACCCCAGTCTGGCACCACACAGGGAGTGAAGCTCCTGCTGTTCAGTGCCAGAGATCCCTGAGGGGATCCCTCCTCCCAAATTGTCATTTTTTTCATTTTGCAAGCTACAGCAGCAGTCTCTGCAGTGGAGTTTGCAGCTGTAGAACCACGAGGGATTCCTTTCCTCACCACAAACCACCTTCACACCTCCATCCCCACCATCCCATCTCTCTGTGACTGTCACCAAGTTACCTGTTGGCCATCTCGATGGCCTCTTTGTTGGGTGGGGGAATCAGGAAGCAGACAGAAGGCACCATGGCCTCGTTCCCTGTGGGGCTGATCACCTTCCACTTGGTCCTCTGGGAATTGTCCTCCAGGACACACTCATCGTTCCTGCAGATGGTGATCTGCAACAGCACCAGCACCAGGAGCCCATCAGAAACCAGCAGCAGGGCTGTGCACGCCTGTCCCTGCTGCCAGCCCCCGTCCTGGGGGTGAGCCAGCTCCCAGAAATGCACAGATGGATGTGATTCAATGGAGCAGCAGCCTGGAGTGGGGCCAGGCAGTGCAGCACGCTCGTGCCGGGACAGGAAGGGACAGGGAAGTCACAGGGAGGAGCTGGCTGCCACCCACGGGCTTGTTTGGCTCAGCCTGATGAAGCCCATCCTCCCTGGAAGGGGAAAGGACTCCAGCTCCTGCCCAGAATAAATCTGAGACATGGAAATCTGCTCCAGGAAAAACATCCCTGCTGTTTCCCTCCCCCTGTCTTCCCACTCCTGCTTTCCATTGACAGATCCTACAGCTCTCATCCTAAACCACCCCGGGTGTCACTCCCTTGTCCCTGCCTTCCCTTCCCCAGTGCCACCAGCAGCCTGGCAGCCCTCACCTCGATCTGCCTGTAGTCACAGACAGCCTTGATGGGGATGGTGCTCTTCACAGCGTGCTCGGGGTTCCTGGGCCGGAGCTGGACGATGCTCTTGGAGCGTCCCACCAGGCTGGCAACGGAGCTCTTGGACTGGATCAGCTGCTCCTTCTCATCCTGGCAGGGACAAGGAGGATGGGCTGCTCAAGGATGGTGAGGGGAGGTCCGTGCCAGGCAGCTCAGCTCGCCCCCCACCCCAGTGCTGGCCTGCAAACACCTCAGGAGGATCCTGCTGCCCTGGCAGGGTGGGAAGAGGGCTCAGGAGATGGGATGGGGCATCACTGCTACTCCCACTGCCCTGCAAAGCCACATGCACACCTCTGCCTCTCTGGCTGGTAGGACAAGAAAATGTTTTCTTTCAAAAGGGTAAAAGAAAAAGAGAGAACACAACATCCACCAAAACAAAGTCCCAGGAGCTGTGAGGGGCTGAGAGCAGGACAATGTCCAGCCCAAAGCTGGGGATGTGTGGCTGCCTGCAGGAGAGCCCAGGGATGCATGCTCCCTCTCTAAAGCAAAGGATGAAGGGGTGTTTAAACCAATGGCTGGAATGGGAGATGATGAATTATGGGGATCAAACATCTCAGGAGAGGGGGCTCAGGGTGCAGCGATCTCACAGGCCTCTGGCTTTGGGGAGAAATCTGCCAGCTGCAGGAAGATTTATTCCTACAAATCCCTGCTGGGTGTGGTGAGGGCACCATCCCAGGGGGGAATGGTGGCAAAGCTCCCCTGGAACAGCCTCTGGAGACATGTGCAGATCACAACACTGGCAGCTCGTGTGAGCAGTGACAGCTCAGCCCCTGCTGGCTGTGGCAAAGGTTTCAAAAAAAAAAAGGATCCCAGAAAAGGTTCTCCCTCATGCTTGGTACTCTGGGGTTGGTTAGTGTGCTAAGACAGTGGAGGAGACTTTAATGGTTAAAAAAAATAAAATTAAATAAAATTAAAAGAAAAGAATAAATGATTAAATAAACTACCTGTGCCTGTCCCAGGGAGCATGATTGGAAGAAATACAACTTTAACTTATTAGGTAAGAAAGAGTAATATAGCTGAGCTCAGGGCAGCTGCCCCAGCCCTGGGTTTGTGGCCACTCTCTGGCTGCCCAGAACAGCCTCTCCCACCCCAGATGTGCCAGGGCTCCCAAACACAGCCCCTGGGAGCCAGCCTGGCTGCTCCAGCTCCTGGCAGCACCAGAGACAGGCCAGGAGAACCCTGAGAGAGGATGGGGGAGCCCCCAGGCCTCCAGGAGAGAAGCCAGTGCTGATGCACCCACACCCCCAGTTAGGGCACCCCAGTGCCACTGGGGACACCTTGCTGTGCCCTTCTTGGTGACCACCTGCCTCCACACACTCAGTGTCACCTCCTGACCCTGCCACCACAGCTCAGCACTTCAGCCACAGCCCAAATCCTCCCCTGGCCCTGCTGTCCAACACCAGCTGATGCTTTGCTCCTTGGGGGTTGTTTTTAGGTTGATTTTTTTCAGGCCAAATCAGGCAAGAAGGTGACAGTGCCACGGCCTGGGTTCTGCTCTGCTCAGCTAAGCCAGGCCACGTGTTCAGAGATCAGCCCCTGGCACAGCCAGGCTGCCCTGGCTCTCCCCCATCCAGCAGCATGGATTAACACAGGATTTGGGCTGGATAAAGAGCAGGCATTGCTCCACCAGCTCCAAAGCAGAAGGAGGAGCATCCTAGAGGCCCTGCCTTTGTCAGCAGGACTCGAGCAGGACGGGCATGGCTGGGGCAGGAGAAGTTCACACATCAGGCTGGGACCTTGCACAGCCAGCACAGGCTGCCTGCTGCTCACCCTGAGGACACAAATGACAGTGACCAACTCCAGCTACACCACACAGCTGTGGCCACCACAGCCTGCAGCTCATTCAGCAACTCCAAAGGAAAGCAAATCACTGCCCGAGGTGGAACACAAAGCACATCCCACCAAACTGTGGTGATAAACAGCTCAGCTCTCCCTGGGGAGCAAAGAGGTGTCCCTCTGCAGCAGAGCAGGGTGCTGGGGTGCCAGAGAACCCACCATGGAGTCCTGCAGGAGGTCCTCCAGCCGTGTCAGGCTCGTGTTGTGGTCGCAGGAATATTTCCTTTTGATGGAGTCCTGCAGGTTCCGCAGGTACGTCTCCGATTCCCGCGCGTCACTGAAGAACTGCCAAGGCAAAAAGGGTCACAGGGACCTGGAGAAATCCCCTGAGCAGCCTGGAGACAGGCAAGGAGCACTCCAAAGGCACAGCCAGCACCTCCTGACACTGCTCTGGCTTTAGGGCTGCAAGGGCAGTATCATCCCAGCTGGATGAGCAGAACTACAGCGAATTGTTGATCCCTTTTTTCCCCTAGAAATGGGGGAGCAGCTGACAGATAATCCAGAGGAAAAAATCCCTTCTTCCCTCTCCATCAAGGACAATAGCAGTGTGAGGAGTTCATGGAGTGGGATTCAATGGGTGGGACTGAGGGAATTTGGCCCCAAGTACCTGGAAATAGGCAGCGTTCTCCTTGACGTGCTGCTCCACGCACAGGCAGAGCTGCTTGATCCACTGCCACTGGGTGTGCACAGCAGCACTGTAGGCCTGTGGAAAACACAGAAAAAGGCACTGGAAAAGGGAATTCACAGCCAGGAGGACACAAGAGCCTGAGGGAGGGACAGAAATGACCAAAATCTGGCTGCAGCCAGAAGGGTTTGGACACAGGAGATGGCAGACCCTGCCTCAGTGTCCCCATGTCACCCACGATGCCAGAGGCAGGAACAGTTTTGCTTTTACCCCATGGAAAAGGTTCCCATAGCCCTTTGCTTCACCACCACAGTGTCCCTGGAAGCCAAGGCCATTCCCTGCATCACCTCTCTGTGGGAAAGGCTCATTCTCTGTGTGTTTGTGTCCTAATTTGAGGTGGTGATTATTTGGGAATGGCCACTTCCCAAAATTAAAGAGCTCCACCACTGCACTGATGTCCTGCCACCACAGAACACCTCATCAGGCACTGTGGGGTGAGGCAGTGAGTGTTTTAATTCCAGCTGAGGTGCTTTGACCCTTGGGAACCCCACAGCTCTGCCAGGTTCATTCTCTGTGTGTTTGTGTCTTGATTTCAGGTGGTGATTATTCGGGAATGGCCACTTCCCAAACTTAAAGAGCTCCACCATAGCACTGATATCCTGCCACCACAAAACACTTCATCAGGCACTGTGGGGTGGGACAATGAGTCTCCCAGTTCCAGCTGAGGTGATTTGACCCTTGGGAACCCCACAGCTCTGCCAGGTTCATTCTCTGTGTGTTTGTGTCCTAATCTGAGGTGGCAATTATTTGGGAACGGCCACTTCCCAAAATTAAAAAGCTCCAGCACTGCACTGATGTCCTGCCACCACAAAACACTTCATCAGGCACTGTGGGGTGGGACAATGAGTCTTTTAATTCCAGCTGAGGTGATTTGACCCTTGGGAACCCCACAGCTCCTGCTCACCTCCACGGTTTGCTTGGCCGGGTGGTTCTCCAGGGAGAGCAGCTCAGCCGTGTCCTGGAGGGAACGGAAGATGTCCTGCTTCTCTTCCAGCTCTGCTGTCAGCTCCTGCAGGAGGGAAAGCCCAAATCTCAGCTCTGGGACCTCGCTCAGACCATGTGTCCAGCTAACACAGCGTGCAAGTTCTAAAGGAGGCACCAGTGGATGCCAGGGAACCCAGCATGGCACCACAGCCCCGTGCCCAACAGGAATCTGCCTCCTGTGTGCCAAACAGGCACTGGAAACCTGCCCAGGGACCTCTTCAGCTTCACACAGTGATTGTGGAAAGATGGGAATTTGTTTATACTGCTGTAAAGAGGAATCAATTCTCCTCTTTGGCTCAGACTTACCCCCCTCACCCCTGCTAGTTCAAGACACCTTGAGCTCCAAAATAATGCTAAAAATACATCTTTTGATGCCTTTTTGATTGCAATTCAATTGAACACACACATTCATTTCACTTTCTGCTCTGGGGAGAGCTTCCATCAGCTGTGTTCAGGCACAACAAGCTCAGGGAGCTGGGAGGGAGCATCCAGCCTCAGGATTTTGGGTCTGTCAGCAGCTGAGGGCTCCACAGAGGACCAAAAGCAGCACCTGCCCTCCCAGCACTCACTGAGAAGTAATTCTTCTTGGCTGCAATGTTGGGGTTGTTGTCACTCCAGTCGTAGGCCAGTTCCTCCTCCTCCTTCTCATTCAGCCAGATCAGCTCAGCAGTGGCCCTGGACACGAATCCGTGCAGGCTCTGCAGGTGCCTCAGCCTGAAGCTCGAGGTTTCCTGGACACCAAGAATGGTTTATTATTCCTCCTCCCTGCTCTGTTCTGATGGTTTTTTCCCCCTCTCCCTACCTTAGGAGCAGGGAGGGTCCCCAGGCTCACCATCAGTTTGCAGTACTGAGTCTCCAGCTTGCCCAGTGTCTCTGTGTAGCTGGCACGGAAATTCGGAGACATTTTGCCCTGAAGGATGAGAAATGTTCTTGTTACCCATCACAGGACAGCATCACCCAGAGCCCCATCCCCAAATCTTTCTCCACAGCTCTGCCTGAGGAAGGGGAGGGTGGAGAGGATGGCTCAGGGCAGCACTGCATCAAGCTCCAGCCTTAAAAATCCTCTTTGTCCCAGGAATGTGACCCACAAGAGCTGATCCCAATGTCCTCATTTCCCATGCCTGGTGTCCCCCACCATACCTCATACATCCTGGCCTCCTTCACGCTGGAGCCCAGGTCCTCCACGCTGGTGTGGATGTGCCTTTGGGTCTCCAGCTGGGATTCCACACTGGGCAGGTCAGTGCCCCACTCTGCCCGCTCCAGTCTCATCTGAAACCAAGAGGTTCAGGTCAGCACTGCTCATTCTGCTCTAAAAGGGACACCAGGAACCCTCCCAGGTCACCCCAGAGGGAACAAACACCTCCCAGGCTTGGTAGGAGATCCTAAGGCAGTGCTCCAACTCTGAATATTTCTGGGACAGCCTACACAAGCTTCCCACCCACGTAAGACCAAGTGACTGCATCAGCACAGGTCTGCTTCCAGCTTTGAAAGGCTCCTCTGGTCCCCAATGGCCAGCAGGACCACAAGAGAGAAAACCCAGATCCAGCTTTGAAATCTGGTCCCCAATGGCCAGTAGGACTCCAAGAGAGAAAACCCAGATCCAGCTTTGAAAGGGTCCTCTGGTCCCCAATGGCCAACAGGACCATCAGAGAGAAAACCCAGCTCCAGCTTTGAAAGGCTCCTCTGGTCCCCAATGGCCAGCAGGACCATAAGAGAGAAAACCCAGATCCAGCTTTGAAAGGCTCCTCTGGTCTCCCATGGCCAGCAGAACCACAAGAGAGAAAACTCAGCTCCAGACAGGAGCCTCAGATCTCCAAAAACAACAAACCACCGAAGCAACCATTCACAGATAAAGGCAGGAAAAGGCCTGGGGACAGCTTCCCCCATCAGCCTGAGCACAGGCAGGAGGTTTGGCCCAGCATCTCCTCACCTGCATCTCCTCCACCCAGGCCAGCAGCTCATAGACGAAGCGAAGGCTGCCTTCATCTTCAGAGGAGGAGATGGCCACCAGCTCCGTCCTGGTCATGGGCTTCCTGAACCAGGAGGCTGAGGAGGTGTGGAGCCCCTTGGTCAGGGAGTCGCCCTTCAGGTGTGTTGTGCTCAGTGTGGACGTGGGCACCAGCTCCAGGGTGGAGAAGTGACCCTTCCTGTACAGGTTGGTGCACTCCAACCTCAGCGTCACCAGCTCGTCCTGCAGCCTCATGATCCTGGGGGAGCAAGCAGGGAGAGGGTAAGGATGGGAATGTGGCACAGAGTGACAAAACTATCCTTGGTCTCCAAAAAAAGGAAAAAAGCCCAGAAGTTTCTCTCCTTGATTAGGTAAAGACACCTCAAAGGACCTGGGGGACTTCATCTCAAACTCAATGATGGCCAATTAGACAGGAGCCAAAAATTGCCTGAACAATTTACTAGAAAAAGAAGAGAATAAAGAAACTAATTGCTTTTGTAAGGTGTTTTACCAGGAGCAAGGATCTCTTGCACCTGGCTGGGTTTTTCTCTGTAAAGAGTTTTGTTATTTTGCCTTTTATTAAAACTTTTCTGTTTCCAACACTACCACAGAAGCCATCCTGCTGATTTTATGCCTTCTAAGGTAGCTGAGCTATCTTGGGTGTGATATAAATCTCCAAGAGCTTATGAGACCTGGCTCAAGGAGACCATATATCAGGTAAGGAGATGGACACATGTGTCACCATGATATTTTCTGAAAAATCCTTTTGCCAGGATTTTCCTCCTGAGAAGCTGAGAAGCCTCAGAAAAAAATGAAAACAATAATTACCTGATTGCTTGAAATTGGGAGTTGCTTACAAATAAGTGAATTTTGGATTGGTTTCATGTGAATTGTTTTAACTTAACAACCAATCCCAGTCCAGCTGTGTCAGGACTCTGGTCAGTCATGGGTTTTTATTATCATTGTTGTCTAAACTTCTGATGTCTCCTTTCTCTTTCTTTAGTACAGTTTTAATATATCAATATAATATAGTATAATATAGTATAGTAGAATATAATATAGTATAGTATAATAGAATATAATATAATATAGTATAATATAGTATAGTATAGTATAATATAGTATAGTATAATATAATATAGTATAGTATAATATAGTATAGTATAATATAGTATAGTATAGTATAATATAGTATAGTAGAATATAATATAATATAGTATAATAGTATAGTATAGTATAATATAGTATAGTATAATATAGTATAGTATAATATAGTAGTATAGTATAATATAGTATAGTATAGATAATATTATAGTAATAGTATTAATATAATATAATGCATATATTATAATGCAATATAATATAATGACAATTATAATACATTATATACATTAATATGATTTATGATTAATATAATATAATTAATATAATATAATACATTATAATATAATACATTACAATATGATATTATATTATATGATATTATATATAATATAATTAATATAATATAATATTAATATAATATAATATATTAATATAATATAACATATCAGCCTTTCTGACAACTTGGGTGCCAATTCTCATCTCTCACTTCACTCCTGGGGACCCCTCAACACACCACAACAATCAATGACCGCACACGTGCCCCACCCAGAGGGGCTGTGCAGCCCTGAGGAAGCTCCTCAGGGTCACCTGAACACCAGCTCCTCCAGCTGGTAGTAGTTCTCGTCTCGGAGGATCTGCACGTCACCTGGAGCTGGCGATGAGCCCCTCGCTCTCCTGCAGGAACGTCACCACGTCCGCCTCGTGCTGCACAGGCTGGCCTGCCTCCAGGTGAGCAGCGTCCTGAGGGGACAGGGGACACTCACAACGAGTCCCTTCAGCCCTGAGCAGGGCTGAGACTCACAGGGTGCTGGGTCACAGCATCCCCTGCCACCACCCCATGTCACATTCTTGTCCCCATCCTTCCTTTTTCTCCCCAACGCGGAGCCGCTCCATGGCTGGAGCTCAGGGAGTGATATCCTCTCCAAATGTCTTCCTGCTTCTTAAGTTGGTGTTTATTATGCTCCAGATGGAGCTTCCCTGCTACACCTGCAGCCCCAACAAGAGATTTTGGTGGTAGAGCTGCCCTGCCACACCTGCAGTCCCAACAAGAGATATTGGTGGTGGTCCCTTCTCCTTGCCCACCCTGGGTGCTACTCCAACATGGAGCTGCTCCATGACTGGAGGTCAGAGAGCTCCTCTCAAAGTGTTTTCCTGGTGAGCAGCGTCCTGAGGGGACAGGGGACACTCACAACGAGTCCCCTCAGCCCTGAGCGGGGCTGAGAGCCACAGGGTGCTGGGTCACAGCATCCCCTGCCACCACCCCATGTCACATTCTTGTCCCCATCCTTCCTTTTTCCCCCTCAAACGTGGAGCCGCTCCAAGGCTGGAGGTCAGGGAGAGACCTGTGTCCTCTCTGAATGTTTTCCTACTTCTTAAGTTGGTGTTTATTATGCTCCAGATGGAGCTTCCCTGCTACACCTGCAGCCCCAACAAGAGATTTTGGTCCAGCCCTACTTACTGCATTCCCAGAGAAAAGACTATTCCCCATCTCCCTGTCCTCAAGGTGATCTGTGCATCACCAAAAATCTGCCACCACCCCTACAGCACCTCTGGGACAGGCTCAATGGCAGAAAAGAAAGGAAAACATTCCAGGGGGAAACCACCACCCCAGGCAGAAGAGAGGACAGGAGATGGGTACAAAACAAGAGCAGGAAAACAAACAAATCAATAAAACCAGGAGGGGCAAACCCCACTCCCCACTCACAGCCTGTAGCGTGTTCTTCGCCAGGGTGAGCTTTTCTTCACAGCTCAGAGCACCATTCTGGATTTTGTTAGCGATTTGCAGCAGCAATTCCAGCCTGGAATGACAGAGGGAGGTGAGAGAGGGGTTTTGGAAGAGGAAGGAGCAGGGCATGGCCCTGCCAGGGGCACAGCACCCACCTCTCCACCGCCGGCCGCAGGAGCTTCTCGCGCTCCAGCATCTCAATGATGAGCTTGCCCCACTCCTCCTCCACATCGTTGGGGTGGTAGCCTGGGGCAGCTTGATGCGTCCAAACTCAATCCAAACCTGGGGGAAACATCAGCAGAATGGCATTTCCCACCTCTACCTTCAGCTGCCTGGGGATTCCAGCCAGGGAAGAGGGGCTCTGCCTCCGCTCCTGCAGCGCGCTGCTCGCTGCCTGCTGTATCCTGAGGGGTGCTCCCACTTCTCCACTCCAAAACAAACCTGAACTGAGCACAGTTTGGTCTTGCTGAAAAAGCACAGCGTTCCCACCTACCAGCCTCTGGGCAGCCAGGATGATCCTTACCTCTAGCAGTTTGTAGAGCTCCTCTATCTGTCCTTTTTCCTGCTCCTTTGCTGGGATTTCAGTTTCTTTGAAGTGTATGTACTGGTTATAAAGTGCCTGGCAGGAGAAATGCTCATCAGGAACCACCCTGGGGAGTGCCACCAACCATCCCTCAGCACTGGACACGGCACACACTGAGGAGAGACCTTGTCCAGCACCTACCTTTAGCTCTACAGGGTTCTGGGGGAAGGATTTGTCTGACATGAGTATCGTGTGCTGCTTGATCCACGAGATGAGGGACTCCACGTGGGTCTGGTACTCCAGCCACCTCGAATCCACCTCCTGTGGGGTGAGAGTGTCTTTGCAAGCACTGCTGGTGGGCAAATCCCAGAGAACTGAGGAGCTACAGGGGGTATCATGTGCCAGGGCCTTCCTGCTGTGATGCCATCCCAGGTACAGGGAGGAGGAGGAGTATCCTCCTTGCCAGTTGCTCTCTCTAAGCTCAGCTTTTTTCCTGTTGTGGCTTTACAGGTCACAGGGCAGACACCATAATGGGGTTCCTCCTCTGAGCCTCTTCCCTCTCCTCAGCCTGTTTCCACAGGGAACAGCCCCTTCCCCAAACCCTGCCCAGAACCCCCAGCTGCCTCCCAAAAGGCTGTCCCAGCCTCCCAGCCCTCAGCAGTGCTTACGATGGCGCTGATCCCTTCTCCTCCCTCGGGGACTTTGGGAAAGGCATCGTAGATTGAAGACACGTAAGTTATCACAGATTTCTCATCTGGAGAGGGAACGTCCACGTCTGGCAGGAGAGAAGCAGAAAGGCAGTGAGGAAAGGGAGTGGGAAGAGAGGCTGGCATGTCCCTGCAGTGGTGTCATGCCCTGGGCACCCACCTTCAGCATCCAGCAGCCGTGTGACCCCCAGGCGCTCGGCGATCTCGAAGGCCTGCTCCAGGTTCTCCCGGTTGCTCTGGATCTGCACCCTCTCCATGTCCACCAGATCCGGCCTGCAAGGCACCCCCCAGAGTCACAAGCAGCACCAGCTGCCCAGGGCAGAGCATCCCGGGTGGGCATCACTGCCATGGGCGGGCTCCCAGGGTTGGTCTGAGCTCCTGTTCCAGGCTGGGGGCTCTCCAAGGAGCTGCAGGACTTGCCTGGCTCATCCCCCTTGGGAAGGGGACTCAGGCTGCAAAGAAAAACCTCTTGGTGCCAGCTGGGGAAGAAGGAATCAAGAGAGGATTAACTGCTGCTGGGGAGACCTCCAAGATCCTTGGATAAAAGCATGGATGGAAGTGCTGCTGTTCAAGAAGAGCAAAAGGGCAGCACTGCAGCACTCAAGAGTTCTAAAGCTTTTCATTTCTGCCTCTCTCTCCAACCTCATTAAGATTTTTTTCCTGCAATCTGATGTATCTTTTGCTCATTCCAAGCATTCCTCTCTCCACAACTACCTGGCAGAAGAAAAAACTCCAGGTATAAGACATTGCTCCCTGACACATCTCCAAGCACTCCAGCCCATCACTGACCACAGTGCTGGGCAGAGACCCCTGGGAGACCCTCATCCCTTCTCCCACCCTCATGACACTCCCAGTGCTGCTTCCTGCCTACCTGTATCTGTGGATGAGGGCATTGAACATCTTGCCATCGCTCCAGCAGGAGGAGAAGTTGGTGCACTTGAGCCCGATGTAACCTGCTGTCACCTTCTGTGTCCACAGCAGGAGCTTCTCCTTGGCTGACATATCCCCCAGCTCCCCACTGATGTAGATGTCAGAGATCTGTAAGGAAGCAGCACAGCCATGGGAGGATGCAGGAGCAGGGAAACCTCCACCAGGCACATCCAGTTCCTGTGAACTTGCCCCAGGCCTGGCTACCAGAAAGGGCAGGAGGCAACTCGTGGTCACCATGGGCAGAGGAATTTGGGAAGGGATCACAGGATCAGTTTGGGCAGGCTGGAGATCCAAGCAGGCAGAGCCAGACCATTTTCTAACCCCATTTCACAGGGCCACCAGGTGCTGCTTGGCCACACAGCCCAGCCCAGCTGGGACTCGAGCTGACACCTCCAAACCCCAGCACCAGAGCCACTCCCTCTGCACCATCCCTGTCCCCACTGACAGGACACACCTCACTGGGAACACAATGTCCTGGAGAGAGGAGGCTCCAGGCAGGTCCTTTCCTGCCTCTCCCTGCTCCAAACACGCCGTGCACCTTCCTGTACCCTCACTGCTCCTGCCCAGCACCAGCACCCTCAGACACCTGGAATGGTCATCACTGCCACCCAGCAGCACCCAGGGTGGGCAAGGAGAAGGGACCACCACCAATATCTCTTGTTGGGGCTGCAGGTGTGGCAGGGGAGCTCCACCTGGAGCACCCTGTTATAAAAAACAAACAACTTAAGAAATGGGAAAACACTGGGAGAGGACACAGGTTCTCCCTGACTTCCAGCCATGGAGCAGCTCCCATGGAGAAGGGACCACCACCAATATCTCTTGTTGGAGCTGCAGGTGTGGCAGGGGAGCTCCACCTGGAGCATCCCTGTTGTAAAAAACATCAACTTAACAAGCAGGAAAACACTCGGAGAGGAGCTCTCTGACCTCCAGCGATGGAGCAGCTCCACGCTGGGTGAAAAGGGAAGGAAGGGGAGAAGGATGTGACATCCCCCCTGTGCCTGGCTGGTGCCAGGGGGTGCTGGTGGCAGGGGGTGCTGGTGGCAGGGGGTGCTGTGACCCAGTTCCCAACAAAAGACAGCGCCAGTCACGGACCCCTCAGACAGGGCTGGCTGCGGATCCCAGACTGGCACGTGACGCCACGCACGTGTCCCCGCATGCCAGCAAATTCCTCATTGGCACGGCTTCCTCCTCACCCTCCCCTCTCCAGCTCCCCACTTAGCACAATTACCTCCCCTTAATTAAGGGCAGGACAAAGGGGAGGGTGGGAGCCACTCGGATTTTCCAGGGTGCCCACGGAAAGGCAACGCAGGCTGTTCGCTTCCCAAATTCCTCCTCCCAGCGCTGCAGGGAGCAGGTGTGCCAGCACCCAGCCCTGAAAACACCCAAATCCCTCCCCAAAACACGCTCAGCTGGGCGCTGGCAGCGCTCAGAGCTGTCAGACATCCCTGAGCAGGCAGGAGACAGGGACCTGCGGGATTAGTGTCTGTCCCGCCCTGCCGGTGTCATTGGTATGCTGCAGCTCACCTCCCTCTCCAGCCTGACACGCTCATCACACATAAAACTGCTCTTTGTCAGCTGCTGCCACGCTGCCGGATCTGCCTTTAACTCCTCCAGCCCCGGGGCTGCCTTTCCCCTTTGCCCAGGGATGTTGGGAGAGGGCACCTGGTGGCAGAGCTGGGATGGGTGGGATGATGTGCTGGGTGAGCAGCAGGATGGGACCCTCCACACCTTCAGGGAGGACACACAAAGCTCCCTCTGCTCAGCACCCCTTTACTAATTACCTGATGGCTCTTAATTAAGAGCAGAATGAACCCTACTGTGAGCCCCCCCCTGGGGCTCTCCAGCAGTGCTGCCCATCCAGGAGCACCTCACAGCACCCAGATCTGATAAATCCTTTATTTTTAATCCCTGACACAGCACTGAGGGTCTCCAAGCACTGGGCCTGTTCCCTGAGAGCATCCTTGAAGGAAACTCTCCCAGAGATGTGCTTATGGAGGTGCAGGGTGTGGCACCAGCTCCACCCTCCTTTCTTCACATGTCTGTGACAGGACAAAGATTTAGGGAGGCACCAGCAAGAAAAGAGACTGGAAACTCGCAGGAATTGAGGCCAAACCATTCCAGTATCAGCTCTGTGCATCAAGCAACTGGTGGCAGGATGCTGAAGGACACATGGTGGCTGTGACAGGGGTCCCAACCTGGCAAAGGCATCAGGGCCACAGCCCCTTGAACCACAAACTTGTCCTGGGGCATTCACAGCTTGACCAGACCAAGGACACCTTTGCCCGCGCTGTCACCCCCAAAAGAGTGACCAGCAAGCAGCAACAGGCTCTGAAAAACAGCACCATCCCCTCCTGTTCCTTCTGGAGACCCCTCAGAGCAGGCAGAGCCCCCACATCCCCATGTTCACCCTGCTGCCATCCATCCTGCACGGGTGGCAGGAAGGGGACACCCCAAATTCACACCCTGAGGGCACGAGTGGCAGTGGTGACAGCAGCCACCAGCCGCACCCACTGGATCCAGGGTCTGTCACTCCCAGCCTGGTTGTGCCAGGAGCAGGGGACACGACAGCTCAGTCCCCAAGGGATACTTTCACACAAGGGATACTTTCCCAGTGGAGGGGAAAAGCCTCAGGAGCTTTCTGCCCCAGCATCCTGCCACCCTGCTAGGACAGCCCGGTCCCCAAGGGACACTTTCCCAGTGGAGATGATGCAGAGGGAAAGCCTCAGGAGCTTTCTGCCCCTGCCACAGCATGAGGCTGCCCCATTGCCAAAATCACCATGCCCAGGAGCCACCAGGATTTGGGGTCCCTTGAGCTGAAATCACCATGCCCAGGAGCCACCAGGATTTGGGGTTCCTTGAGCCAAAATCACCATGCCCAGGAGCCAGGAAGACTCGGGGTTCCTTGAGCTGAAATCACCATGCCCAGGAGCCACCAAGATTCGGGGTCCCCTGAGCCAAAATCACCATGCCCAGGAGCCACCAAGATTTGGGGTCCACTGAGCTGAAATCACCATGCCCAGGAGCCACCAGGATTTGGGGTCCACTGAGCCAGGTCCCCCCACCCCACTGCAGAAAGGGGGCTTGGGCACACTCACACACTGACCATTGCTCCGGCTGTCCCCGAGCTCCCCCTGCAAGCCCGGCCCTCCAGAGCGAGCCTGAGGCCACCATCAGAGGGTGACACCCGTGGTCCCACCAGCTCCTGTGCCCTTGGCCGGCCGCTCGCTGCCGTACCCCGAGGAGCTGCGGGCCGCGCTGCCGCTGAAGGAGGAGGGGCTGCGGGAAGCCGCCAGCCCGGCACCGTCTCCCTCCGACGGCAACCCCGAGCTTCTCCCCGCGCTGGGGTTCTCCAGCTGATCCACCATGGGGGACGGCGTGGACAGCTCGGACACGGTGCCCGGCTCTGCTGCGGAGGAGGAGGAGCAGGTCCAGGCGGCGCTGGAGCCGGGATCGTCGCTGCCTCCTTTCCCCCAGGCATCCCTGCCCGCTGGTTCCTGGCCGGGCACGGCGCTGGCCGGGGACAGGAGCGTCCCGGCGCGGCCATCGGTCCCTGAGCGCAGCGGCAGCAGCACAGCCCGGCAGCTGCCGCTCCTCTGCAGCTCGACCAGGCGGCTCACCGCCTTCTCGCAGTCCTTCTCGGCCGGGTTCTCCAGCAGGCGGGCGATGACGGTGGTGCCTTCCTCCCGGGCAGCTCCCGCCACACCCGGCCGCTGCGGCTCCAGCACCAGGCGCGCTTTCTGCAGCTCGCCCTGGAAGCGCTCCTTCACCTGCACGATGATGCCGGGGTGCAGCGCGCCCGGATCGCGGTCCCGGCTGCCGGAGGGCTCCTCCTCTCCTCCCTCCTGCCCTGGGGATGCCTTCGATTGGAGCGCCTCATCCTCATCCTCGGCCACCTCCAGCGCCGGCGGCTCCTCCTGCGGGGCTGCCTCGGGCATCGCTCTCCTCTTCCCTCTCCTCCTCCGTTTGAAGCGCACCCTTTTTTTGGGAGACAGCGGTGCCTTCCTCCTCGCAGCTTTTTCCTTCTGCTCTTTAACGCAGCCCAGCGAATTCCCCATCTCCCCCTGCTCGGTGCCGGCAGGAAGGCAGCTGAGCGAGTCGCCGGCTCCCGAATAAATCCCAAGCGGGGCTTCATCGGATCGAACGCAGCGTTGCCACCGAGCGCCCCTTGTCGCCGTCCCCTCCCGCCAGCCCTGCCGCCAACCGCCGCCCGCTCCAGACAGCCATCTTACAGCCTGGGCGCTGCGAGAAGACAAATTCAAAGCATCTCACTGCAGTTCAGAAATCACTTGACCTAAAAGCAGAGGGAGCGGGGATTGGCTGCGGCGTCCTTCTCTCCAAATATGAGGTAATTGGAGCACGGTCCTTGCCAACACAAACAGGGGGAGCAGGAATCAGGCGGCGGAGCCGAGGAGGGGAGTGGGAGAGGGTGGGGAAGACGGGGATAAAACACAAAACCTAAGGAAGGTTGGCAAAGGTAGAATAAAGGAGGGGTGGGAGAGAAATGGGGAAAAAAAAAAAAAAAAAAAGCAGGGAGGAGTCAGAGTGACTCTGCATGCTCGCCAGCCGGCTCCGCAGGGCTGTTCTCTCCAGTTGGGAAGGTTTGCTCCTTAATTCTTCATTCTTCAATCCGGGAGCCCCAAAAGCCCAACTCGTGTGCTCACGCTGCTGCCAGGCTCACCCAGTTTGGGGCACAGGGGTGCCCTGGGGACCCAGCATCGCTCCAGGGAGCTGCAGCAGGAGGGTCCCAGCAGGAACGGGAGGGTGATGCTGCCCAGCCCAGTCTGGCCCCAGTCCTGCCTCTCTCCTGTGCTTCCTGCCCCAAACACCTCCCAGGGCTGGGGTTTGAGGGGCATGGAGCACCCCAACTCTGCCTGCCAGCTCAGAGGGACCAGGGCAGGGTAACCCACACCAAAAGTGGGGGTTGAGACAGAAATTGGGGACATAAGATGGGGAGACTGAGCTCAGCCCAGGAAGCAGAGAAACATTCAATGAGGAAATGCTCAATGAGGAAACGCTCATCAAGGAGCAATCCAGAAGATGACTAAGGGAAAACAGTGACCACAAGATCTCTCAGAACATGGGGAAAAGCCCCCAGGGCACCGAGGCACCCTCCTCATCCTCACCAAGCCAGAGCTGGCAGAGCCTGAGCTCCACAGCAGCACCAACCTCTCCCGGGGCTCTCTCTCCCAGCTGCCTGCCCCCAGGCAGCAGCACTGGGACACTAAGGGAGATTAAGAGGTTCACAATGGAGCTACAACCCCAGAAAAAATCCCGTTAGTGCAGCAGGAGCAGGATGCACAGGCTAGCAGCACCCGCCCTGCTCCGTGTCACCCACACAGGGTGGCAGTGTCCCCTCCCAGCCACACATGGACCTCCTGATGTCCCTCTCCTGCAACAGAGGATGCACCACAGCTGGATGACCACAAGGACAACAGGGACAAGATGCCACAGCCGGGGAGGGCCCCACGGAGGTGACAGTGACTCATCAGCATCCAGAGCCTGACCCCAGCTGCTTCCCGGGCCAAAGCCTGGGAAGAGCCTCGTCAGCAGCCCCACACCAAGCTCAGCCCCAGGCTGCCACCAAAAGCCTCTCCCTGAGGCACTGCCCAGCCTCCAAAAAACACAATCTTCCAGTGCAATCTTCCTTAAGAGTCTCACAGCCAGCACTACTCCTGTCTGGCAGATGCCAGCAGGGACAAGGCAGGGAGCTGGGATACAGCAAATCCCACAGAGCTGGTGCCACAGGGCCAACGAGCTGCTGACAGCAGCACTGCCCAGCAAACCCCAAATGCCAGCTCACTGATGGGCACACATCACCCTCCTGAAGCCACCAAACCCCAAATGCCAACTCACTGATGGGCACACATCACCATCCTGAGGCCATCAAACCCCAAATGCCAACTCACTGATGGGCACACATCACCCCCTGAAGCCATCAATCCCCAAATGCCAACTCACTGATGGGTACATGTCACCTCCTGAAGCCATCAAACCCCAAATGCCAACTCACTGATGGGCACATCACCCCCTGAGCAACCAAACCCTGAATGCCAACTCACTGATGGGCACACATCACTCCTGAGGCCATCAGAGCTACAACTGGATGATTTGAAGCCATAAAAGACCCAAAATTCACTTTTCCAACAGCATCTCTAGCACACAATTGCTGGAGACAGTCCCAGGTCAGGGCATTTCTGCCATCCCTGTGCTGTCACCCAGCTGACACATTCCATGCCAGTGAAAAGTTCTGTGGCTGCACTGACCACCCAAAGGTCCAGGAGTGCCTTGGGATAAAACCCCTGGCCCCTTCCAAATTTACTCTTCTCCTCCAGAGACTCCAGCTGAGCAAACAGGCACGGCCAACAACCCCAGGAGGCCAGGGCACACAACCCATCATTAATGATTTCATTATGCAAATGACAAGGGGAGGCTGCTGCTGTGCTCCCAGCGTGGTCTCCATGACACTGCCATGAACCTCCAGACCCATCCATGTGCTGACATCTCCATGGAAAATGCAGAAAAACAAGGATTCCACAGCTCCCGATGCCCGCCCCGCGTCCTAGGGCAAGAAAATCCCATGTCCTACCTGGAAGTGGAGGATGATGGTCCAGATGAGCCCCAGGGTGAGCTTGGGGTTGCCATCTGTGATGTCATCATTGCGGATATTCACCAGTTTCACCTGGAAAAAAAGGCAAACAGGGTTAAAGCTTCTTGTCAGCCTCACACGGAGAGCAGGGGGACACGTCTCCCACCACGCTGTCCCCAGGGCCACTCCAGTGAGGAGCAGGCACACAGCAAGATCCCAGGGCTTCCCAAAGAGGCAGAGATGTCACCTCATCTCCTGGCTCGGGGAGGGTTTCTCCATGTTTCCAGCACTCTCCATCCTGAAGTGCTTTCCCAGCACTTAATGGCTTTAGTTCAGCTCACAGAGCAGCATCCCCAAAGCCCTGAGCACTGGTGCATAATTGAACAGCTACAGAGCACAGAGAGTGGGCAAAAAGGGGATGACCAAGCTTTAACTCCAGCCTGGGCTCAAAAACCAGCTCTAATGAAGGCAGGAACACCCTCACTCCTCCCCTGTCCCCAGCACTCCATGGGACCCCATGGATCATTCCCTGGCAGGAGATCCCAGCAAGGCCACCACACTTCAAAGGAAAAAGCTGTTTCATCCAAGTGGAGAAACAAGTTCCCCAGAGCCCTTGGCAAAATGTCTCTATCAAGGAGCTGAGGAGGAGGAGGAGGGGGGCTGGAAGCAGCTCGCCCTCCCTGGAGTAGGGAATGTGCTCAAATTTATTCCATGCCCTCGGGCCAGCAGCAAGGGAGAAAAGTCTCTGCTTCAGCATGAACTGGTACCATTTATCATCATCATCATCATCATCACCATCATCACCTTGGCATATCTGGGAGCATCACGGTGGGGAGAACCTGACCCAACAGGCAGAACAGGACACCCAGCCCCTGGGGCTGTGGGGGCTCCACCTGCAGAGCCAACAAGTCTCGGGATGCATCCATCCCATTGCTCCAAGCAGGATCTGCCCAGGGCTGTGCAGCTCCCAAAGCCCTGCTGGAGAGAGCCTGTCCTCCAAAAAATGGGGGATAATAAGTCCATGATGATACCCAGAGGAGTGCCAGCCCCGAGGACAAGGCTGTGTGGGCTGGGCAGAGCCAGCTGCCACATGTCCCCAAAATTGGTGGGAAGGCACAGACGTGCCACAGCCACCATCCCCACAGCAGGGATCTGCCAGGGAGCCCCAGGGGAGCCTTTTTGGGGTGCAGAAGTGACATTTGCCAGCCCCTTCTCAGAGCTGGGTCAGTCCCTTTTCCACAGTGGTTTTTGTGTGCAGGGCGGTTTCCAGAGGCACAACACCCACGGGGGAAAATCCCCCTGCAATCCATCCTCCACCAGCACCACACAGACGGCACACCCCAGCTGCTCCTGCACTCCTTCCAAAGCCTCAGGAAGACAAAGGCTGCTCCTCCACTCCTTCCAAAGCCTCAGACAAGACAAAGGATGCACAAAGCTCTGCTGGATGAGCTTTTATCAGCCCTCACCTGTCGCTGCTTCAGGAAATCCAGGGCAATCTGCACGTCTGCAGGCGGTGGAAGCGCATCCGCCCCTTCTCACGTGGCTGCAAGACACAAGGCAGCACTTTTAGGTCAGGCTGCTGCTGGGGCTGGGCTGGCAGCACCCCACATGCACAGTGATCCCCCCTAGGAGCTGTCAGCATGCTGCTGTGACCCCCTGTGCCCCCCCAGTCCTGCCCTGCCTTGTTCTGGAGTCAATAAGGTCATTGCTATGCACAGTCCTGCTGGAAGAAGGTTAAAATGCTCTGCTGGGAGATGGAGGTGGGAAGGTGCTGAGATCCAGAGCTCTGCTGAGGTCCGAGGGGCTGTGTGCAGGCCTGGCTCAACCTCTGAGATGCCAGGGCAGGATCTTGCCCAGCTCAGGGCCAGCCAGACAAGCTGGGAAGAGGATTCAGCAAAGAGGTGAAGTCAAACAGGAGCAGAGTCCAGTTTGTCCAGGTGCAAGCAGAGGCAGGACAGGGGGACTCAGGACAGGGGGATTCAGGACAGTGGTGCCCTGGCAAAGCTTTACTTTCTGAAGCCTGCTTTTTCCTACCTTTCTTAAAACCCTCTGATTTTAAAATTCCCACAAGTGGGACTCAGGACAGGGGTCTCAGGACAGGGGGACTCAGGACTGCAGGTCCCCACTGATGGCAGAGGAACCTGAGCTCAGCACCAGCCCCTGCAGCTCTTCCCACACATGGCAGGGGCTGCTGCTCCAGGTACCTCTGAACCCCTTGGGAAGGGGCACAAGGGACACCTGGGCCTTGCCCATCTCTGCTGAAGTTGAGGGATTTCCAGAAGTTTCCATCAGCTGAGCCACGGCCAGGGAAAGGGATGGGAGGCTGGAGTCAGCAGGAGGAACAACACCAAAACCAAATCCCAGCCTCAAAATGAGGAATCACCAAATCCCAGCCTCAAATGAGGAATCACCAGGAGCTTTGGGTTGGAAAGGACCTTAAAGACCATCTGATTGCAGCATGGTGGGGGGACACAGCCCACAGCCATGTTCTGAACTGCTGGGACACCCCAAGTGCTCTGAGCCACCTTCCTGCTCCAGCCTGAAGGAAGAGCTGTCCAGCAAGAAGAGTTGTATTTGCAAGGGGAAAAGGTATCCCTGAAAAGGGAAAATCTGCCCCTGCAAGGGGAAAATCTGTCCTGCCAGAGAAAATCTGCCCCTGCCAAGGGGAAAGGTGTTTCTGCAAGGGGAAAATGCCTCTGCAGGGGAAAACTGTCCTTGCAAAGGGAAAACTGTCTTTGTAAGGGGAGAATCTGTCTCTGCCAAGGGGAAAATCTGTCCCTAAAAAAGGGTAAAGTTGCCCCTGCAAGGGGAAAACTGTCCTTGCAAGGGGAAAAGCTGCCCCTGCCAAGGAAAAGAGCTGTCCTGCAAGAGGAAATCCATCCTTGCAAGTGGAAAATCTGTCCCTGCCAAGGGTAAGAGTTGTCCCTGCCAAGGGAACACCTCCAGGAACCATCAGGAAGGTGCTCCAGGAGGTGACACTGCACAAGGGCATTGTCATCCCCCAGCACAAGGGCTGATAACCCATCTGGGCACATCCTGGGCTCTGACCCTCAGCTGGGGCTGTGCTGTGCTCGCTCCCACCCCAGTCCCATGCAGCATCCCAGAAGGTGCCCGTGCCCAGAGCCTGTCCATGCAGTGCCAGGTGTGCAGCCCTCCACAGGTCCCAGCAGCGTGCAGGACCTGTCCTGTCCCCTCCCACCCCGTGGAGGGGCACATGCTGTCACAGCAGGTGGGTGCCGTGTCCTGCCTGCAGGTGAGCCCCGCAGTGCCCACACAGACAATCCAGAGACCCAGGAGCACAGCCCTGCTCCAGCACAGCACCCGGGCTGGGTTTTTATCCCAAACCCCACTGGATGATCTGGTGGCACTGCCAGGAGCTGCTGCTGCTGTGGCCAAGGGCAGGCTCGACCTACTCTTCATCATCATCATCTTCCTCTCCTCGCTGCTCGCACGCACCAGGCTGGTGCTGTCACCAGGCGAAGGCTCACTGAGCTGCTGGCTCTACAGGCTAAGGAGGATGAGGAGGGTGGCACACAGGGCAGGGAACAGAATGGAAACCAAAATGTGACACCCAGGCACGAGAAAAAAAAAACCAAAAAAGAAATAAAAGACAGCAACAGGAGAAACACCCAGAAACAAAAAATAAAACACAGCAACAGCATGGGGTGAGGGTGGCTGAGTCTCCAGCACCCTGGGTTCCAAGAGTGGATTTCCTCCTGATTTTGGAAGCTGAGGAGAGAAGCTGTCTGGATCACAAGTGCAGTGATCCAAGTTTGCAGCCCCCGCAAAATCGGATTTGGCGTCTCCGGAGGGATGTGGGAGATCTTGCCCAGATCCTATTTTTGGGGGGAAACTGAAATAATTCTGCTGTGCTACGGCAATGGGGATCTTCCCAGAGCTGAGGGAGTGTGTCAGTCAGAGAGGAAGAGGAGGAGGAGGAGGAGGAGGAAGGAGGGGGAATTCTACGATGCTCCAGGCACCAGGGACTGCTACAAACCCAGGAGCTGAGCACGAGTGTCACATCTGAGACAAACTGCTGGGCACGCTGCCAAAAGGAGTTTTTGGTCAAATTCTGCTGTTATCCATGATTTTAAATATAGAGCCACATCTGGAAGGTGAAGGTGTGGAAAACTTGGCAAGAAGAGGGCTTGCCCAAAGCACCATAATCAGGTGTGAGAGCAGCCTGGGGAACAGGGGTTTGGTTAAAATAAATAAATAAAAATAGAATAAAATATAATAGTAAATAAAAATCTGTGATAATAAAGAAACAATGACAGCATTTGAAACTGCAACCACGGTGTGAGAAAGACAGCTGAGGCTGAGGGGAGCAGGGAGAGGATGGAGGGGTTTAGGGCACTCCAAAATCCCTGCCCAGCCCTGGGACTCACCAGCTTCACTCCTGACAGCACTTCCGCAGGGAGATGAGGTTGTGACCATCCCTCAGGTCTTCATAGAGGTCATTGATGTGCTTGCGCACCTGGGAGGGAAAAGCATCAGTGATGCCAAAATCATCAGCAGGAAAAGCAAAATCATGACCAGGAAGCAAAATTATGATCAGGAAAGGAAATCATCAGCAGGGAAGCATCATCAGCAGGAAAGAAAATTATGACCAGAGTTAGCTAGGAAGGGGGTAAGAAAGCAAAATTATGATCAGGGAAAGGAAAAATCATCACTAGGGAAAACAAAATATGACCAGGGAAGCAAAATCATCATCAGGGAAGGCCAAATCATGACCAGGGAAAGCAAAATTTGACCAGGGAAAGGAAAATCATCACGAGGGAAAGCAAAATCATGACCAGGAAAGCAAAAAAGATCACCACGAAAAGCAAAATCATCATCAGGGAAAGGAAAATCATGACCAGGAAAGCAGAATCATCAGCAGGGGAAAGGAAAATCATCAGCAGGGAAAGCAAAATCATCAGCAGGGAGCAGGGAAAGGAAAATTATGACCAGGAAAAGCAAAATTATGATCAGGGAAAGGAAAATCATCACTAGGGAAAGCAAAATCATGACCAGGGAAAGCAAAAGATCACCACGAAAAGCAAAATCATCATCAGGGAAAGGAAAATCATGACCAGAAAAAGCAAAATCATCACCAGGGAAAGCAGCTCCCCTTCCCAAACAGCCTGGCAGAAGCTGCTGCCAATTTCACACACAAAATCCAACTGTGACACCATTGCACCCAGGTAAACCCCAGGATTTTAACTGAATTTAACTTCTCACATTCCTCCCATTCCTCCCAAACTCAGCTCCCACTGGCAGCACAGCAGCTCCCCAGGGCTCCAGGTGCAGCCTCTCTTCCCCAACACCCAGAGCTTGTCCTGGGGTTTTACCCACTTGGGAATCCCTGGATATTCTCCCCAAGCAGCCTCAAGATTTTCTCTGTTTTCCCCTGCTCTGCAAGGTTTAGGAAGCAGCCCAAAGCTTGGCACAGAGCTTTGCAAAGCTGGCAGGAAAACACAGCTGGGACACCTAGTGCTCAAATCATTTTTTTGCCCTTTTTATTTTTTTTTTTTTTGGTAAATGGAGAATTAATTAAAACCCACCCAGCATTAACCAAGAAAGCAGGAGGCACCTCGTGGTGCCACGTTAATCCTGCTTAGCAAACTTTGGATCTTGTCTGCACCCTGGAGCATCCTTCAAAGGACAACAATGACCCTTTTTCCTGGCTAGGGGATAAAAGGGGGGATTCAGGATCCCCTCCTTCCACAAACCTCAGTTAAGCAAGGATCAGGTGCCCAGGAGGGAAAGAAAATAAAAGGGATGTGTGGTGATGCTACAGTGCCCTCCAAAGGCTCCAGCATTTCCAGCACATCCTGCTGCTCTGACTCACATGAACACTCAAAACAAACAGTGCTGGCATTACAAAAAACTTAAAAACCCTTAAAAAAGCATTTATCTGCCAGTCCTGAGCTGCGACAGGCAGAGGGATGGTCATTTCAGTGGCTTACAACAAATCCGTGACTCTTACCTTCATCAAGTGTTATTGACCCATTTAGTGAAGGTTTTCTTTTGGACTCTGTCCCGTTCATCTGTCAAAAGGGACAAAGGCAGCTCTTGGTCAGTGGTTCTCATGCAGAAACTCAAACGACTTTGAAATGAGGGGAAGAGACAGAGGGATGGCGGCGGTGCCAGCACAGGGCACAGGGAACAGAGGCAGCTTATTCAGGGAATGCTGCGGGATGGGGCCGTTCACGAGGCTCCAGCACGGCCCCAGGGCAGGGAAATGACAGCCAGAACCAAATACACCTTTTTTTTTCCTGCTGGGAATAAGGATTATTAAGGAAGCAGCGTGGATGGATGAATGGGATGGGTACAAGCAGAATTCATCCCCTCTGTGCCTCTCCCAGAGGCAGCACAAGGGGTTTGCCCGATTTTAGGAGGGTGTCCCCCCTCCTCTCCCCACTCCTGGAAGGCTTTAGGGTGTTACATAAACTCCCAGATGTCCCATAACAGGTCCTGGGGTGTGCAATTAGCAGCTTATTCTGTCCCTGTATTGTTTGTTCATTGGATTGCCAGGATTTAATGTTTATTTCTGTCCCACAGCTCAGCCCTGGCCGGACACTGGGAGCTCTGAGTGCTGCCAGGACAGGGTGACAATGTGGGTGCCATCCCCAGGGGTGGCAGGGGGACGGGATGGGACATTTGTGGTGACACAACAGGGATGGGGAGCTCCAGCAGGCTTTTTGCTCCATCAGAAAATAATACCAGAGGAAAAACACAAACAAACAGGTGAAAGGAGATGGTTCCACAGGGCAGGGGGGTCCCACTCAGCTCCCCAAGCAGCGAGGGGGGCTCAGGGCAGCCCTGTGTCCAGCAGGATTCAACAATAACACCATGGAGCACACAGAGATCCCCAGCACCAACCCACAGCACACAACCCTAACACTGCATCTCCAGCCAGAGAACTCCACGGATATCTCAGGAAAGGATGAGCCCTGCTCACCCAAAACACATCAGGGTCCACAGGCAGCAGCACCCTTTGCTTGATTTTAAGTCAAAAATCGAGAAGGGGAAAAAAAAAATCAGCATTTCCCAAGCCAAGCCCCAGGACAGCCCAGAACCCCCTCTTGGGGGGGGGATCACTGGGGGTCCCTGCACAGCCCCAGGGACCTTGGGGAAAACCTCCCCAAGTCTCCATCCACGCAGACTGGAGAGCACCACCCATCGGTTCTTCCTCTTCCTCACCCACCCCGCGGCTTCCCCAAACACGTGGCACAGGGTGACACAAGCGTCCCCTCCCTGTGTCCCCTCCATCCAGGCCATGGCACAGGGACCAGGAGCCAAAAACCACCCGTGGGCTGAGCCACATCCACCCTCCCTTCCCATCCGCCGGGCTCCAGCCCTGGCACGGCTGCAGGAGCCTTGGGGGCTGCCGGTGCCAGCCGTAGGAAGCTGTGTCACTTCTACTTTTGGTTTTAGGGATTTTCCTGCACCAGACCCTCTAAATCCACGGTGTCACATCCCTTCCCAACTCCGAGGAAGCTGTGTCACCCCCACTTCTGTTTTAGGGATTTTCCTGCATCAGACCCTTCCAGATCCACGGTGTTGCGTCCCTTCCCAACTCCAAGGAAGCTGTGCCACCCCCACTTCTGTTTTTAGGGATTTTCCTGCACCAGACCCCTCCAAATCCACAGTGTCACATTTCTTCCCAACTCCAGGGAAGCTGTGTCACCCCCACTTTTGGTTTAGGGCTTTTCCTTCACCAGACCCCTCCACAGCAGCAGTATTGTGTCCCTTCCAACTCCAGCGCCCACCGGGGATGGATGGAGGGCAGGGGAAGCTGTGCCACCCCACTTTTGTTTTTAGGGATTTTCCTTCACCAGACCCCTCCAGAGCAGCAGTACCATGTCCTTTCCCAACTCCACGGAAGCTGTGCCACCCCCACTTTTGTTTTAGGGAATTTCCTTCACCAGACCCTCCAGATCCGGAGTATCGCATCCCTTCCCAACTCCAGTGCCCGTTGGGGATGGATGAATCCCGTATCCTAGGCAGGAGAAGCTGTGTCACCCCACTTTTGTTTTTAGGGAATTTCCTTCCCCAGACCCCTCCAGATCCGCAGTATCGCATCCCTTCCCATCTCCAGTGCCCGCGGGGATGGATGGAGCCCGGGGACGGATGGAGCCCGTGGGGATGGATGGAGCCCGTGGGGATGGATGGAGCCCGTGTGCCCGGGCAGGCGGGGGTACTGACCGATGCAGCACATCCGGCACACCAGGCAGGCGCTGAGCCGCCTCTTCTCCCCGGCCAGGAGCCGCCTCTCCATGGTCCCGGCCCGGGATGGCGAGCGCTGCTCCGGGCAAAGCAAATCACAGCACCCGGGGAAGGGTCTCCAGCCGGCACCTCCCGCTCGCCGAGCCGACCCCGGCGGGTGAGAACGGATGAGTTCAGGGCCACAGCTCCCACCGAGCCACTTCCTACCCCCGGTGCCCCCGGCAGAGCGGGCAGCGCCCGTTCCTCCTCCGCGCCATCGCCACCGACCGAGCTCGCAGCGCTCCCGGCTCCTCCGGCTGCTCCCGGCTCCGCAGAACCCTCCGAACTCCGGCAGAGCAGCTCGGAGCACTCCCAGCAGTGAAGGGCAGAGCTGCTGCTCCCTCCGGTTCGGGGGGATGAAGCGATGCCGAGCGCGGAGCGGCTCCCGCACCCAAGTGCGCGGGACCGGGATGCGGGACCGGGATGCGGGTCCGGGAATGCGGGACCGGATGTGGGTCCGGGATGCGGGTCCGGGATGCGGGTCCGGGATGCGGGACCGGGATGTGGGTCCGGGATGCGGGTCCGGGATGCGGGTCCGGGATGCAGAACCGGGATGCGGGACCGGGATGCAGAACCGGGATGCGGGTCCGGGATGCAGAACCGGGATGCGGGACCGGGATGCAGAACCGGGATGCGGGTCCGGGATGCAGAACCGGGATGCGGGACCGGGATGCGGGACCGGGATGCGGGTCCGGGGCGGGTCCGGGATGCGGGTCCGGGATGCGGGACCGGGATGCGGGTCCGGGATGCGGGTCCGGGATGCGGGACGGGCTGGTTCCCGCAGAGCCAGGCCCTGCCCGCTTGGCCCCGCTCTTGGCTGTGTTTTTCCTCCTCTTGTTTTCCAGTTAATTGCACCAGGGCGGGAGGGACAATGCGGGCTGTTCTCTGCCGCCGCCGAGGCTTCTGCCCAAATCATGTCCCGGTGCTGGAGCTCGGCACGCGGGGAGATAACGGGGGCCGCCTTATCAGCGCCTCTCTTCCCTCTTCTTCTAACATATAATCCCCCTGCAGCCCTTCTGCCGGCTGCTGGCCCCGGCCTGGAGGGCGACAGGGAGCCGCGGTGCTGCCCCGAGCATCGCACAGGACAGAGGAGGGATGGATGTCACCAGGATGTCACCACGGATGTCACACGGGTCCCGCACGGACAGTCGGCACTCCAGCGCAGCATCCCAAAGGTGCCCACAGCCCAAAGGCTGCTCCACGAGATCCCTGTCCCCATGTCCTGCAGAAATGGGGGGTTTTCCCTCTGTTTTTTTGCCCTGATTCACCTCCTCTGGGTGGTTCCCGGGCTCTAACCAGAGTAAACCTCCCCGCCCCGGGGCCCGTGCTATCAGCTGAGCTAATAATAATGCTGGTTACTGCTTACTAACAATATTAAGGCATTGCAAGCTTATCTCTGCCCACGCTAATCTTTTCCAGAGTCACCCTGACAATAACTTGTTGCATCCCCGCACCGTGCTCGTCCTCTCCTGGTCTAGCAGAGCTTGCTGGTCTCAGCCACAAAAACCACCTGTCACCATCCAGGGACAGTTCAGCAGGCAGGTAGGGCAGGGACAGAGGGAAGATTGCAGGAAAAGGAAAGGAAATCTGTCCCACTCAAAGACAACGGTAGTGGCAGGACGAAGGGACTGCAGAGCATCAGGTCCTCCACACACAGGGCACAGAGCAAGGGCTGGTGACAGTGAACAGAGAGCATCAGCAGCAAACAGAGACCATGAACAGGACCACACGTGCTTTAATTCCCTCCCTCACCTCTTCTCACTGACACTGCCTCCTCAAGAGCTCAGCTCACACTCATCCCCAAATAATGAGGATCCAAAAGGAACAGGGGCAAGGGCGGTGGACAGTGACACAGAGAGCATCAGCAGCAACAGAGACCATGAACTACAGGATCACACGTTGTTTTAATTCCCTCCCCACCTCTTCTCCTAACACTGATCATCCGAGCTCAGCTCACAGCATCCCCCAAAATGAGGATCCCAAAGGAACCCAAAGGAACAGGGACACTGAGGCACAAATCCCCCACACAGGCTCGAGGGGCATTGGTGGCTGCTCAAGGGGAAGGTGAGGCCTGGGGGCTTTTCCTTTCACCAAGTGAAAAGAAACAGGGAAAACCCTCCTGCCCCACAGCTGCTGAGGCACCAGCTGAGCACGACAGACAAACTTCTACTCCCCATCCTGCTGGAGCTCAGCATCCCAGGCACTTTCCATGGCTCCCACAGGTGCTGGGTGCCAGAGAACCTCCCCAGTACCACCACAAGGCCCTGCACAGACAATTCCCATCCTATTTGCCTGCAGCAACCTCGTCCTGGCAGCCTGCCTGTCCCCAGCAGCTCCCAACACGTCCGGCCAGGAGCTGCTGCTCCTCCCCAGATGTCTCCTCCATCATCACCACCCTGTGCCACTGTCCCACTCCATCCCTGGGTGTCTCCTCCTGCCTCAGGCTGCAGCCAGAGTGCAGCCCCAGGAACCAGCAGGATCAAAGGTGCCTGGCCAGGCACCATCCCTAATCCCAGCCCTGCCTTGGCACCTCCGTCCCACCAACACCCAGTGCTCCCTGGCATGGTCCTTTGCCATCCTTGGGAGGGAATCAGGGGTTTTGTGCTGCCCACCCAGCTCTGGAATAAAGTGAGAAGTGATTCCCAAACTTTCACCTGCTGTTAACTCAAAGGAACACAGGAGACATCAGACAGGGCACTGATCTCACAGAGATCTCAAGGATATCTCCAAGCCCACACCCAGTGTGAAAGTGGGATTAAACAAGAGCCAACCATGGCCTAAAGGAGGGGTTGGTTACTTTAAAAAGCCAAAACTCCAAGTTTTTAAGCATTTAAACCCAGAGTTTCCCCTTCAAACAAGCAAAGAATGAGAATGTGCAGGGGGCTGTTTTGAACCTGGCACTTCTGAGAGGGGGGGATATGCAAAAAATCTGGCTGGCTGAGGAGCACAAGGTATTTAAACATGCTGGCTGCCAACTTGAGAGCTGACATAATCCATCATGACAACAGAGCCAACAGGGCAGGATTTACAGAGCCTTTCACCCAGGGAGAGGAACGGAGCCTGATTCAGCCTGGAGAATGCACAAGAGATACCTGTGGTGGAAAAGTATCCAACACCCAGATATTTAATGAGGGAGGACACCTGAGATGTGGTGATGCAAAGGAGAGCAGGGCAGATGCTCAGCAGAGCTGGCTGAGTGTGACAGAGCAAAAAAAAACTGCTGAAAATTATTCTGCTCTTCCAGGATTGGGCTTTACCTTCACTTTTCTGGGGAAAAGTGGTGAAAAAACCCAGGTTTTGAATAAACTTTATGAATAAACACTGACTCCAGGATTTTTTTCAAAAAGGGGTGGATTTGGAGTAGGAGGGGATATCCCTCCAAGTAGAATGAAGCAGCAGATCAGCATGAGGAAGAGATAGTCCAGTTGGGAATAATCTAAGAGGTCCAAAACAGAATCAAGAACATCCCTGGACAACACTGCCCAGCCATGGAGATTAATTAATGGGAGGAATTGCAGCAAGGCTGGGTTTAGTGGGTGACAGGGTGCATTCTGCACGACGTTTGTGCAATCCTCTCTCAACCTCCCTCTCCCCCAGTAGCTCAGAGGGAGGAAGGAAGAAGCGGATCCCAAAAAGCAGCATCCAGGGAAACCCTGCAGGCGCTGCCCGGCTGCGCAAGTCCCGCCCCTTTGCACGGGGGAAAAAAAGGGAAAGAAAAGAAAGAATCGGTCATGGACGCGGGGAAAGGGCCCCATGCGGAGGCACAGGGCGAGAACAGCACGGCTGGAAAGAAAGAGCGAGGAATCAAAACAAACAAATCCCAGGGGACAGAAGAGGTCGGGACGGGGAGGAAGGCGAAGGCGTTCCCGAGTCCCCCGTCTGGAGCCTGGAGCTACCCCAAACCCCTGTAATGAATCCTTGCCCTCCTTGAGCAGTCATGTGCGAGCCCTATTTTGGGAAACTGAGGCAGGGTCAGCCCCAGCCGCCCGGAGAGGCGTGCCAGGTCCAGGAGAAGCTCCCAGGGCTGTGTCCTGCCGGTGCTGGGAGCGGACGGAGCCACGGACAGGGCTGGGAGCCACGGGGGCACCGGGAAGGCAGAACCCCAGCCACGCGTGCTTGGATTGTGCCAGACAAAAAGCAGCTTCATCCCCCCTCATCCTGCTCACCCCCAGCCCCACACAGGCCGGGAATGGGTGGTGAGGCCCAAATTTAGGTTCTCGAACTCTCCCCATTTGGGTCAGAGCCCCATTGGGTTCAGAGCCCACCTGAGCGTTCCCCATCCCCGCGTCCATCCTCCCTCCTCCCCACAGCACGCCTGTCCCCGTCCCTGTCGCTGCCACGGCTCTGGGGAGGGACATAAACCCGAGCCAGGTCCTGCCGGCCATTTTAGCCCTCCGGGCCCCCCAAACACCCCCCTTTCCATGCCCTACCTTCCCTGCTCCGGCTCCTCCAGTACAGGACGCCGGCGATGCCCAGGACGTGGCTGAGGACAAAGGCAGCGGGTGGCAGATAGGAGCTCTCGGAGAGAGGCATCGCTTATCCTATTCCCGGCCCCTTAACCCGAGCCTGGCTCCGAGTTTCCTTCTCCTGCTGGAGCCCGGCATCGCCGGGAGGGTGAGGGGATGGATGGATGGATAGATGGATGGGGGCTGAGCAGAAACTTCCCAAAACTTCCTGCGTGCGCCTCTGCCCGCAGCTGGCCGTGTCCTGTCCCCGCAGCTTGGCAGGGCTTGGGACAGCCAGCGCCGCTGGGACTGGGAGATTTGGGAGCTCCAAGAGGGGGCGGGTAAAGGGAGAAAAGCGAGCGTCAGGCCGGCTCAAACATCTTTGCTCGCAGTTCTCGCGGCACAAACTTCGTCGTTCTGCCCCCCTCCTCCTTCCCTTCCCCGCTTGAACGTCATCTCCTCAATATCCATTCCCAGCCCCGCTGGAAGGAGCCGCAGCCGAGGGATATCGGCGGCGGCAGCTGCCGTGGAGGCATCGCCACAACGTCCCTGAATTCACCGGGGGGGGTTTGGGACAGGCACAAAACCTCAGTGACCCCCCCGCGATGGGTGACAGTCAGCAGCGTCCCCTGCCAGCAGCAGCCGGAGGTGCCAAGAGCAGCCCGGACATGGATGCTGCAATTCCAGGGGTTCCCGAGCTGGATCCAGCCGTGTCCTGCCCGCAGAAAACTCTACCCAGCAATTGGGGTAACAAAAATTTGGCTTTCTGGGGGTTGAGGAGCGCAGTATATCCCCATCACCCTCCCTGGTATGCTCTGAATAATATAAGAACACCCCACTGTGAGGAAACACCCCAAAGATGCTCTGAGAGCAGAGGTTTGTGCACTCCCCCACCCTCCGTGGAAGGGGCAGGCTGGGTGTTCTGCCTGCCCTCAGCATGTCACCAACAGTGACAAAATTTGGCTTTCTGGGGATTGAGGAGCACAATCACATCCCCATCACCCTCCCTGGATGCTCTGGAATAATGTAAGATCACCCCAAAGTGAGAAACACCCCCAAAAGATGCTCTGACAGCAGAGTTTGTGCACTCCCCCACCCTTCCCGTGGTGGGGTGGGAGGAGTGACAAAATCTGGCTTTCTGGGGGTTGAGGGGGCACAATCACATCCCCATCACCCTCCCTGGATGGTGCAATAATGTAAGAACACCCCAAAGTGAGGGAAAACACCCCAAAAGAAGCTCCGACAGCAGAGTTTGTGCAACATCCTCCACCCTCCCCTGGCTGGGTGCTCTGCCTGCCCTCGCACGGCAGACTGTGCAGCCCAGCCCCGTTTACTAACGGTTTGCACCGCGGTGTTGGGCGTTACTCGGGGTTTCGGTTCTGTTCGGAAACGCTTCCGCCGCCGGCGGTGCCAGGAACGGCGCAGGGAAACCGAGAGCAGCCGGTGCCTGCCCCGGCCCCTCCGCCCCTGTGACCGCAGGCAAACGGGCTGGGGAGGCTCCCACAAAGCCTGGATTGATCTCACAGCCCCTCACACGCAGCACTGCCAGCTCCACGGGGAGAAAGCGGCTCTTGGATGGAGGCTGTGTGGAATTAAAGGCTCATTTTTCGCTGTTTCTGCCTCCCCAGGGCTCAGACAAGAGGGGGTTGTTCTGCTGGGGCTCGGGGAGTTGTTCAGGTGAGGGTGGCACAGGGCAGAGCTGCAGAGCATCAGCCTGGCTCAGGATTTACTGGTGGGAGAGCCAGGATTCCCAGCTCAGACCAGGAGATGCAGCATCAGGTGCCATCCCACAAATCCTGCTCCACATTTGGGAAAACCCCATCAGGTGCAGGGTTTCATCCAGGTGCAAACAGAAATTTATATGATATTTACAACCCTGAGTTGTAAATTACAGTTCCCCAAACCCAACAGCCACCAGCTAGTCAGGCACACAAGGAAAACCATATCAAGCAAAACCTGATAGATCCAAACACTGCCTGAAACATTCCAAAAGCTGGCACAGGGTGCCAGAGCAGCTGTGGCTGCCCCTGGATCCCTGGAAGTGTCCAAGGCCAGGTTGGATGGGGTTTGGAGCACTCTGGGATGGTGGGAAGAGCACCTGGATGGCAGAGGGGATGGAATGAGAGGATCTTTAAGGTCCCTTCCATCCAACCATCCCATGATCCTATAATTGCATCGTTCCCATGGGGTTCCTGCAGCCCCCACATCTTTTGGGACAACAAGATGGGTGGTTTAAAAAAAATACAGAATTACCCCGGGGCTCGGCGCTGTTGCAATATATTCTCCAGAGCTCCATCCCTGCCTGGATGAAAAACATCCTGGCATATTTTCCCCCAAAGAGGTCTGCTTTCTGTTAAAGCTGCAGGAGGAATGACCCCACCACGAGGCAGGCACGAGGCCACCATAAATGGGTCCAACCATGAGAGGGGCAAAGAGCCTCCTGCAAGGCAGATGGGAGCTGGTGACGTGATGGAGCTGGGATGGTGCCACAGGAAAAGGGTGCAGGAAGCTGGAGCTGGTTTCCCACATCCCCTCACCCCAGCTGCAACCATGGGGGTTCAGCTGCTCTTGGGCTTCCCGGGTGTTTCCTGCACAGAGGGGATGAGAAAATGCACTGAGTGCTGGCAGCTGCTGCAGCTGGAGAAGGCTTTGGGTGAAAGAAATGCTTAAAATATATATAATTGTATGTAAATATATGTTTTTCTTTCTTTTTGTGCATATAAATAGAATTTGATGGAATCGCAGAATGCCCTGACTCGGAAAAGACCCACAGGGATCACCAAGCCCAACTTTTGAATATATTTATATAATGTGTATTTATATCAATACATCCCTCAGCTGCATCAGGACATCCTGGGATTCCTGTGATCCCAAATTCCCCCAGTTTAACCCCATGACCCCAGTTTCCTTCCCCCGCTGCAGGAAGCTGATAGGGCAGGAAGGAGGTGCCTGACCCGGGGTGTAGGAGCCAACGTCAGTTTTGGGATGACTCTGCCAGGCTCTGGGGACTACCCAGCCCCGGAAGCAGCCAGCAGCTCCCACACCCCCCCTCCCTGCCATGGAAACCACCCCGAGCACCCAAAACACAACAGCTCATTTTAGTTCCTCGCAAGGCGGCTTTGCCCGGAAAGGAAAGGGGTGGGGAGAGGACACATCTCCTACCCACGCAGGGAATTTGGGGAGGGAGAGGCCCAGCCCCTCCCACAGCGGGGTCCTGCACCTTGCAGGGCATCCCCTTGTTCCACAGGGTGCCCTGGGCAGCATTTTGCAGCACCCACAATGGTGAAGACCCCAGCACTGGGTTTGGGGTGCTGCCCCCACCTGGGTTTAGAGGCAGCTGGGGGCACTCGGATCCTGCCTGCCCTCGCTCCCCTTGCCTGGAGCTGAGTCATGCCAAGCTCTGGGTGTCCTGGGCCGTTGCTGCTCCCCCCTCCATGTGCCTCCCCAGTGAGTAATGCTCAGGCGACAGAAGATCAGCTCCTGCCTCAGCTCCCGGCTCCGGCATCTCCTTATATGACCGGGGAAGCTGCCGGGGCAGCGTCACCAGGAACCGGGCACAGCCCCGTGCCCTGGCACCACTCAGGGCATGGAGGCAACCCTGGCACCGCTGTGGGCAAAGCCTCTGGGCTGCTCCTTCATCCCCCTGGCTGCTGTGGCCTCGCAGAAGGCAGCAGAAGCTCCGTGAGCTCTGTGTCCCCAGCCGGGGAGGTGGCAGCCAGGTGGCACTGTGGAAACGCTGGAGTGGGCATGGCTGTGACAGAGACAGAGCTGGCACCGGGCAGCACTGAGCTGGGGTGAAGCATTGCTCCGGGGCCCTACCTGTGCCCAGGTGGTGGTGGTGCTGCCAGTGCCCCCCAGCATAACCCAGGAAAGCCCCCCCATTGCTGCCAGCAGGGAAAATGGGGCATGGGAGCAGCTGGGAGTGCCCTGCAGGGCTTCCCTGCCCCAAAGGGTCACCAGGGTCACCCCACGCTGCCCAGCAGGCACCCCAGTTCCCACAGCAGGTAAAGGGCCTGTCCAGCAGCAGTGCTGAGCACGCACAAACTCATCACTGCAGGGCAGGAGCCAGATTTCCTGCCACGCTTCCTCAGCAAAGCTTTTCCCCTTTCTGTTGTTTTTTCCTCCTTTCTGGGAGCTTTAGGAGCAAATCTCAGTCGGTTATGACAGTGGCTAAAAATTGACCAGCAGGAGGAGAAGGAGAGTCCAGGTTTTGGATCAGGGGTACCCTGGTAAATCACAGACAGCATCACCCAGGGGCAGGTGGGTCGAGATAGCATCACCCAAGGGCAGGAGTCTGTCTGGACTTCCAGAGGGGCTATCTGGGGGCACAGGGCTGGAATAAACACAGCTCCTAACCCTTAACCAAGGGATGGAGCACATCCAGGGGATGAAGCACATCCAGGGGATGCAGCACATCCAGGGGATGCAGCCAGGGGATGCAGCACAACCAGGGGATGCAGCACAACCAGGGGATGCAGCACAACCAGGGGATGCAGCACATCCAGGGGATGCAGCACATCCAGGAGATGCAGCACATGCAGGAGATGCAGCACATCCAGGAGATGCAGCACATCCAGGGGATGCAGCACATCCAGGGGGATGCAGCACATCCAGAGGATGGGGCACATCCAGGGGATGCAGCACATCCAGGAGATGCAGCACATCCAGGGGGATGCAGCACATCCAGGGGATGCAGCACATCCAGGAGATGCAGCACATCCAGGGGATGAAGCACATCCAGAGGATGCAGCACATCCAGAGGATGAGGAACATCCCCCCATTCTAGAGCTCAGCTGAGATCATTCTTCCCCCCCTCCGCAGCATCACGCCCTCCTGGCAAACCACAGCAAAGGCAGCTGCGGACAGACAGACAGACAGACAGACAGCCAGCCAGCTCAGCAAGGCCCATCCCTGGCTGCCGCACGTGCCCGCTGTGCCGGCAAGCACGGGCACGGCCCCGCTCCACCCTGCCCGCGGCGCCAGCAGCCTTGGGAAAGGAAAGCCAGAACAAAGATGACGTTCCTTCTGATCCGGGCTATTAAAAACAAGGTGGAACGGGGCAGGTCACAGCTCCCGACGCTGCCCAGCTCTCCTGGGCTCCTGCTGGTGAATCACCGGGAGCGTGTGCGGGCACGGCCGGGGAGCCCTCGCCAGCCGGTTCCTGGCACAGCGGGCACATTCCCCACCTTCAGCATTTCCTTCTGGCTTTCATCATCTCCCCGGCGGCCACATTCCTGCTGGGAGGGACAGGGAAAAGCCCAAGGGGGTGCCGGCCCCTGGGCATCAACACCCAATTCCAGTGCGGCAAAAATATGGAAGACAGACAGCAAAGCTCTTGTGGTCCTGGAAAATCAATGTTCCAAACACAGGGTTTGTGTAAACACGGATTTGGCTCTGAGGATCCCTCCAGTGCTCCCCTTTTACACAGGAATAGTGGGAGCTCGAGGTGGGCTTCATCTGGATCATCACCACCCAATTCCAGTGCAGCAAAAATATGGAAGGACAGACAGCAAAGCTCTTGTGGCCCTGGAAAACCAATGTCCCAAACACAGGGTTTGTGTAAACAGGGATTTTGGCTCTGAGGATCCCTCCAGTGCTCCCCTTTTACACAGGAATGGTGGGAGTTCGAGGTGGGATTCATCTGGATTAAGCAGAGCAGCTCCATCCCACTCAGGGCTGGGGGCTGTGCTGCACCACTCCCCCCATTCTGCACTATGAGAGCAGCACAAATCAATATTTGCCTGCAAATGTCTCACAGAGGAGCTTCCAAAGGTCAGCAAAACAAGGGGAGAGAGAAAGGGGTCTGGGAGGAAACCCTGGAACCCCCCCCCAGGCACCATCAGTGGTAAAATCAGAACTGAGTGAAAGGAAGCTCCAGTGATAAGAACAGAGATGTTCCCTTTTCCAGCAGACGTCTGGGCACCAAAATTAGAATAATATCTTTGAAAAAAGACAAGACTTCCCTTCCCACAGCAGGGCTGGCAGTTCTGCATTGGGGGGGACGTGGGAAAGCACCCCAGGACCCCCTTGCTGTGGGATACAGAGAGGGAGGGCAGGATAAGAAGGTTCGAGGCAGGGCTGGAAGCAAACATCATTCCTGTGGCTTTCATCCTGCAAAGGCAAACAGCTGAGCTGGACGGCCACCTGCTCATGACTTCATCATTCCCCAGCAGCATGAACTCCTGCTGCCAGGCTGGAGGGCAAATCCTCCAGCACACCAGCAGTTATGGGGTCTACAGGAATGTGACATCCCAACGGGGGCCACCCAAAGGGACCAATTCCACCGAGATGGACAGAGCCAACAGGAGAACCCAGGGCCTGGAGAACCCCAAAAATAACTCAGGAGGAGACTGTTCCCCACACAGCAGGATCAGGAAGAGGCTCCCACATTTCCTGCAGGAAGAGCAGTTGGCATTCCCAAGGCATCACCTTCCTTTCCTCAGTGGGGCTCACTTTTTGGTGCCCCAGGTTGAGCACTTTTCCTGGGGCATCCAGAGCCAGCAGGGTGCCCAGCCCTCCATGCATCCCTCAGAGTGACCCAGCTCACTGTGCCCCTCACACAGATCCCAGCAAGCCCACGAGCCACGTGCACACAAATCCAGCCTGAATATATATCTCAGTCTGATTCTCCCCAGCACTCCTGGCCTTTGGAACTCTCCCTGTGCCCCTAACACAGATCCCTCTCTCACGAGCCACGTGCACACAAATCCAGCCTGAACATATCTCAGTCTGATTCTCCCCAGCACTCCTGGCCTATAGAACTCTCCCTGTGCCCCTAACACAGATCCCAGCAGATCCTTGCCCACGAGCCAGCCTGGACACATCTCAGTCCAACTCTCTGCAGAACTCCTGGCCTTTGGAACTCTCCCTGTGCCCCTAACACAGATCCCAGCAGATTCTTGCCCACGAGCCAGCCTGGACACATCTCAATCCAACTCTCTGCAGCACTCCTGGCCTGTGGAACTCTCCCTGTGCCCCTAAAACAGATCCCAGCAGATCTCTAACACAGATTCCTTGCCCATGAGCCACGTGCACACAAATCCAGCCTGGACACATCTCAGTCCAACTCTCCCCAGCACTGCCTGCCCTTTGGATCTCTCCCTGTGCCCCTAACACAGATCCCAGCAGATCCCTAACACAGATCCCTTGCCCATGAGCCACGTGCACACAAATCCAGCCTGGACACATCTCAATCTGACTCTCCCCAGCACTCCTGGCCTTTGGAACTCTCCCTGTGCCCCTAACACAGATCCCAGCAGATCCTTGCCCACGAGCCAGCCTGGACACATCTCAATCCAACTCTCTGCAGAACTCCTGGCCTTTGGAACTCTCCCTGTGCCCCTAACACAGATCCTTGCCCATGAGCCAGCCTGGACACATCTCAATCTGACTCTCCCCAGCACTCCTGGCCTTTGGAATTCTCCCTGTGCCCCTAACACAGATCCCAGCAGATCCCCAACACAGATCCCTCTCCCACGAGCCACGTGCACACAAATCCAGCCTGGACACATCTCAATCTGACTCTCCCCTGCCCTTTGGAACTCTCCCTGCAGCCAGGAGTGAGCGTCATGCTGGAGGGGGGTGATCTCACCCTGCTTTCCCAGCATGACAAACCTCCCTCCATCCTCCCTCCCCAAGGCTGCTGGGATCCTGCTGACGCAGCAGCTCAGGCATTATTTCATCGCTTCCCACTTCTGGGAAGCCTCCCCTGGTTTGTCACCCCTCCGAGGACGCTGGCAGCTCCTGCTCGTTGAGTGATGCCATGAAATTCACGGAAAGCACCAAACCCCGCGGAGCTGGCACAGACTTGGTGGCATCGTCCTGCATGGGGAAGACAGGAGGGAACAGGGACAGGCTTTGACAGATCAAAGCTGCACATGGAGCCATCCTGGATACACTTGGAAATGCTGGGTGAGAGGGAAAGTAAGGATGGGGAAAGAACAGCAAAGGTTGTTCCAGCAGAAAACACCGTGAGCTCTTTGGGAGGGAGCAGCACCAGCCCTGGGCAGAGGAAGGCTTGCTCGCACACCCACGTGCAAGAGGACACACACGTCTGCACACCCTCCCAGGGGCTTGTGCTGACACGAGAGGTGGCTTCTTTCCCAGGCCGGGGGAGGAGGAGGAAGGCGATGCCATCTCCGGGTCCCTCCCTGCCCCTGCGGCCACGGGGACACCTCCACAGAGCCGCCGCCGTCTCCTCTCCATGGCTGGGTAAACACCAGCTCAGGAATTCCCAGCACACCCCGGCAGTGGGGGGAGAAAGCCATGAAAAAACAAATCACCAAAAAAAAAACCTCCTCAGCAGAGATGGAAACCCCAGCAGAGGGGAGAAGCACAGGAGAGCAACCCAAACACCAAATCCTGCACCCGCTGCTACTGCCTGCACAGGAGTTGAGCAGTAGGAACGCCCTGAATGCTGGAAAAATCCCCCAAATGCTGGAAATATCCCCCAAATGAGGTCTCAGACCCCAGCCTCTCTTGGAGGAGGCAGATCCTGCTGTGCTGTGGCTGCTCAGGGTGCAGAGCTGCTCGCCAAGCCCTGGGAGAGCCGTGGGGAGCTGGATCAGAGTGGAAGCACTGGGATCATCCCTCAAGTCCAAGCTTTGCACTTCCCACAGCAGGAACGCCCTGAATGCTGGAAAAATCCCCCAAATGCTGGAAAAATCTCCCAAATTAGATCTCAGACCCCAGCCCCTCTTGGAGGAGGCAGATCCCACTGTGCTGTGGCTGTTCAGGGTGCAGAGCTGCTCAGGAGAGCCGTGGGGAGCTGGATCAGAGTGGAAGCACTGGGATCATCCCAGTGCTGCCGAGCTCAAGTCCAAGCTTTGCACTTCCCACAGCAGGAATGCCCTGAATGCTGGAAATATCCCCAAATGCTGGAAAAATCCCCCAAATGAAGTCTCAGACCCCAGCCCCTCTTGGAGGAGGCAGACCCCGCTGTGCTGTGGCTGCTCAGGGTGCGGAGCTGCTCGGGAGAGCTGGATCAGGGTGGAAGCACTGGGATCATCCCCGGCAGCTCAAGTCCAAGCTTTGCACTTCCCACAGCAGCGGCTTAGGGAGCAGGAAAGCCGGGGGGCGGAGGGATGGCCGGCATCAAAACTCCTTTTCTGCCAGCTAACAAAAGAGCCGGTGTCTCCGCAGAGAGGCTCTCGTTATTCCAACGCCAAGCAGAGGCTGCCTGGCAGCGGGGGAAACAGGCAAATGTTGGGCTAGTGGGAACTGGCTGGGCTTTGTTTGGGGGCTGCTGTGTTTGTACAGGCCCTACACAACGGGGGTGTTGGGGCCAGAAGGGTCAGGGCTGGGCTGTCCCCTGGGTACGGCCACCAGCTCTCATGGTGGCCTCGTCCTGCTCCCCACAAATAAAGGTGCTGTTAAAAAGTTGTGGGTCCCCCCTTTTTTCTGCCTGCAGCTCCCCAGGTGAGCCCCAAAAGGCAGCTCAAAACAGCACCTTCTGCCCAAGGTGCTGTTAGGAACTTGTGGGTCCCCAAGTGAGCCCCAAAAAGCAGCTCAGGGTCTCCCCAGCCTCGCCACGCTGCGAACACGAGGACGGCCACGGTGGAGCCAGAGATGTGCAAAGCCTGTTCTGAGAAATGGAGGTCAAAGAGAAGGAAGCAGCCGATTCCCTCCTCTTCCTCTGCAGATGGAGGGCAGGCAGCAACCTTGAGCCCTGATCTCATTAGATGTCCCAAACTAAGCAGTGTGAAACCTGATTAGCGCCGGGCGGGAGGCGGGAGAAGGAGCGGCAGCTTGTTCTGCCAGCCAGCCCCAGCACCCTGCTCTGGAGAGAGGGGTCTGAGCACCCACAGCTGCCTCCCCACAGCACCCAGGGCCTGGTCCTGGTCCTTCCAAACTCGATCACACCCCAGATCATGGCTGTGCTGTGCCCTGAAGTGATGCTTCATCCCAGCTGCTCCCGCCAGCTCCCGGCCAGTTGGCCTTGGCGTGCAGCAGCACAGAGAAATGTAGGATTAAAAAAAAGGGGGAGGCAGGAGCCCAAAACTTCTGTTCCCTGGAGACCTGCTCTCCTGCAGAGAAACTTAATCCCTGTTAAAAAGCAAATGAAATAATCCAGTTGCTAACACTGCTCTGGCCGCTCCGTTCAAGCCCCAGATCCGCTGGACCCCTCCAGCCTGGCCCAAGCCCAGCAGATTCCCTCAGCAGGGCTGAGCTGGACCTCTCTGGGGCTAAAACCATCCCTGGCACCACAAAGCAGTGGTGGGAAAGCTGTAAATCAGCAGAGATCCTCAGTTAGGGCACAGCCTGTGAGTGTCCCTGCCTGGCAAGGCTGCCCAGGGGACACCTCAAAGGGTGGCCGTGCTGGAAAAGTGTCCCTGACCCTTTCCCAGGAGACACCAGCCCCATCCTCCTCACACACAGGGCTGGCAGAGCCAAAACTCACCGGGGCCTCCACCCAGGGCAGCCAGGGAAGATGTTGGCTCTGGATCTCTTATCACACCCGGCCACCTTGGGCGGCCCCGTCTGCTCCTCGGGGAAGCCACCACGCGATGGGACGAAAGCAAACAGTGACAAGGGGACAAGCTGTGGCACACAGCAGGGCAGGATGCTGCTCCTGCCTGCTGCTCTGACCCCACACATCCCTCAGGGCAGCACCTAACACCCAAATCTCTCCTTTTTAACAGCAGAAACTCAGCGGAGCTGCAAAATTCCTCAGTGCGGACACATGTGGCACGGTGAGGTGACAGGAACAAGCATGGACCCACTCCTTGGTCACAGGAAAATCAGAGCCCGGTTCCCCTGGGGAAAGCACGTGGCAGCTCCAAGGTCAGATGGAGCCAGATTAGCTGGCAATGCACGGCCAGGGCCCAGGAGATGCCAGGTTTGAACCGGCCACCAAGTAAACAACAAAACTCCTCAGAAAGCGAAACCAGCCGAGCTCGAGCTCGCTGGTAAAATTAACCCAGCAATAAATTTGTAACCTAATGGGTTCCCTCAGCCAAGCCCACAGGATCTGGTCACTTCAGGGCCGTGACCAACGCTGCCCTGGGAAACTCAAGATGGAAACTGTGTGGAAAGTCTGGGTGACCCCACACCCACCGGGGCAGGGTCCTTTGTCCCCAGCATGGAGACAGGGATCTGGCAGGGCCCCCCTGCCCCAACCCAGCTGGGCGGGCTGGGGGCACTGGGATGCTCTCCAAGCCCCTTGGAGGGCTGACAGGGATGGATGCTGGCACGGAGCCGGGGGTCAGGGGCCTGGACTTACACACACGAGCATTTACATATGAAACACTCCCAGCTCCAATATCCGCTGCTGCCTCCACCTCCCCGGGGAGATGAATAGAGATGAGGGGGGAGAAGGGAAAAGAAACCTCTCCAGCAATAAAACCTTGTTTTCCTCCAGCTCTGGCCAGCCCTGGAGCTCAAGGGCAGGCTGGGCTGGCTGTTCTCAGCGCTGGGAGCACACTTAGATCCATGGCAATGCCAAACAGTGACAGCGGGATGCACGGCACAGCATCCCCTGGCCAGTGAGCACCACAGAGCCAAACATTCCCTGTGGGCACCCCTTTTGTGCTTGGATGCACTGGGAAGCCCCCCAGCAGTGTGAAAGGGCTCAAACTGTGCTGGTTCAAGCAGCATTTGGCCTCTTCCAAGCACAGAATCCCAGACTGGTTTGGTTGGAAGGGACCTTAAAGGCCATTTCAGCCCCACGGGCAGGAACACCTTCCACCAGACCAGGTTGGACACTTCCAGCCTCCACCCCACTGAACTAAAACCACAAAGGGCTGTGGTAAACACAGCTGGTGACAGACAAAGTCGTCATCACTGGGTCTAGAGGCAGCAAAACAGAGTAAAACCCACAGACTGTGCTTCTCAGGAACGTGCCACCCATGTTCCCATGTCCTTGTTCCGGGCTGGCGGGAATGGAAAGTGCCACGAGCTCTGGGATGTGGAGCCAGAGCAGGAGCCAAGGCTCCCAGCAGGGCTCTGGGCAGCACCTGGAGAGGGGAAGGCTGCCAGCTCAGCTCCTGCAGGCAGTCACCTTGTAAACACGATTAATAATGTCAGCTTGGCTCCCTGCACCTCGCTCTGGCGGGCACGACGGGAACTCACCGAGCTGCAGCTGGAAACGGGGCTGGAGACAGCTTCAGCAGCAGCTCCAAAACACACAGTGGGGCTCAAAGGCACCCAAACCCCACACCCCAACCCAGCAGCCATCCCTGCTCTGGCTGCCAAGGGGCTGGAGATGGAGGGGACAGAGCTGGCCACCACACCCAGGCAGCACATGGCCACTCGGGGCTCCTCTTACATTGATTCCCAGTGCCAGCTGCAGCGAGGCTCAGGAAAAATGCATGATGGACACCAGGGCAGCATAAGAAAGTGAATTATATTCCTCCCAGACTCGATAACTCAGGGCAGCTGTCAGCACAGAGCTGTGGGATTAACCCTTCGCAGCAGCAGCAGCACGGGAGGGTGGGGACACTGCCAGCCCGCTGGTGACAACTCCCTTGGCTCCCTGCTAAATTAAACATGGAATTGATTCACCTTTGTTATACAATGGGATCAGCTGGTAAAGCCCAGCCGAGGCCTTGCTGTAAAAAGGGGCAAGTCAATGACAGCATTGTTGGTGACAGGCGATGGCATTCCAGGTGCCTGCTGTTCTCCTCTCCCCTCCCTCTAGCACAACTCCTGCAGCAGGATGAGGCTGGCTGGGAATTCCAGAGGAAAAAAAAAACAAGCTCCTCTGACAGCAGGGAGGATAAAAAAACAGAGAAAGAAAAGGGAGAAAAAGCATTCTCAGAGCTCCAGGTAAGCTGAGCTGCTCTCCTGCAGCCCGGGCTCGCTGCTTGTGACCATGGGACAAGGGCTGCGTGCCTCCAGCCACCTGCCAGGGGCCAGCCCTGCACGATCGGGTGTCCCAGCTGCCTCTCCAGGGACAGCCCGAGAGGCAGGAGAGGGCACAGCACTGGGAAAGAGCTTTAGAAAGAACTGAAGTGGGAAATCAGCAATCTGCACCCGGGTGCCACCATGCACCCGCAGCCACGCGGTGAAAACGCGCTCAAAGCAGGATCAGCCCCCAGCCCATGGAACAGCAGCTTGCTCTCCCCCCTGGAGCAGCAATTTCAGCTCAGAATTCCCCAGTTATTTGCCAAGCAGCTTCCCCAGGCTCCCTGAGCTGCCCCAGAGCTCCTTTGTGCCCAGCTCCAAAGGCAAAAGAGACAAAAGAGGGAAGTGCAGGAGCCCCTCCTGGCCCTGCCTCGATTGGGGACCGATGGCAGATGGTGGCACCCATCTGCTCAGCCTCCCCCTGCCCGTGGGTCACAAATACCTCTGAGGGTGCCCAGTCCATCCAGGAACTTCTTGTACTTCTCCAAGTTCATGTCCTGCTGCTCAGCTGGGTGGCATCGGGGCACCCAGCAGCTCCAGGCACTGTCCCCAGCCCAGCATTCCTGCCGGGCTCCTCTCCCTCGCCCTTTGACCACTGGCAGGGTTTCCTTATTTGCTGAAATCCTCCCAGGGCTGAGGCCGCCCCCCTTTTGTGCAAATGAGCCCAGCAACTGCCCTGCACCACCAGGGCCCCCCTCGGCATCCCCTTCCCCACCCCTCCACAGCAGAGCTTGCAGGGATTGTGTGTCCTGGGGATATTTCCAGCAAGGAGAGTGGTCGAGGGAATTGGGAGGGGAAGGAAAAATAAAAAAAAACCAATGGGATTTAAGGCAGGGGCAGATGGGTTCCCATCCTTGTAGGAAAAGCCACCCTGGTGACTGACAGCAGGCTGAGAGCCATCAGAAAAATGACATAAAATGTTGGAAAAATGGGCCAGGTGAGAGGCAGGAGCAGATGGGGAGCAGATCCCTCCTGTCTCTGCCCCCCGACACTGCCACATGTTCACCCCGCCCTGGCTGCAAGGGGCTTACCAAGCTGAAAAGGAGATTTACTGGTTTTAAAGGAATTTTTTGGCGGCAGGAACCAGCCCAGAGCAATCCAAGTGCCTGACCTGCTCATTGCTGCCCTTCAGCAGGACTGGTGTCCAGCAGGCACAGAGCAGGACTTCTGTTAAATCAAATAATAGAGACAATAATGGCAATGATAATTACAGTAATATAATCATCAGCAGTAGTGTTGAAACGTGCTGTCATGGAGGTAGATCCTGCTCTCCTCATTCCCTCTCTGGAAAGATCCCAGCAGATTGAGCAAGACCCACCACACGGTGCAGGATCATCCTGCCTGGGCTCCCACACAGCATTTCAGCTTTGCCAGAGGAAGGGGAGAGAAATGGAGCAAGGATGTGCTGCAGGAGCCAAATCTCCCCCTAAAAAACAGGGGGAAAGCTCCCTGAAACTCAGGGTAGTGAGAAGATTCCCCTCATCCACAGGCACATGAATCCCTGGCTCCTTCACTGTGTTGAAATGCATCCCCAGAGCAGCCCACATCCCACAGTAAATTATAAATATATATATATATATATATAAATAAAACCAATATACATAAAAATATAAATAAAACCAAAAATCTCACGGAAGCAACCCTGTGTCCACCTCCTCCACAGCTCCAGGACAGACAGCCACTTCTCCAGGGACAGACACACGCCAGGGGTATCACTCTGCATGGGGAACACAGCAAACCCAGCAGGCCAATTGCTGCTTGTGCCACAGACAGCTGGGAACCAGAGAGCCAAAAATCCCCCTGGGAGCTCCCAGTTGGGATGGGGGGCACTGGTGAGGAGCCTCCTCCACAGTCTGGTTACCCCAACACCCTGGGCACCCCTGGGCATGGAGGTGACATCCATTGATCCCAGCAAGGAGCTGATCCAGGAGCTCATCCAGCCCTCATGAAGAGCCTGGATTGAGGAGCTGGAGGTTCCTGGTGCATCCCTGGCATCCCAGGGCCACTCCCAGCCATCCCTGGCATCCCTGGCACCACAGGGCCATTCTCAGCCATCCTGGTGCCCTCTGCATCCCTGGGCAGGCTGGGCATCCATTGATCCCAGAAATGAGCAGATCCAGGAGCTCATCCAGCCCTCATGAAGAGTTTGGATTGAGGAGCTGGAGGTTCCTGGTGCATCCCTGGCATCCCAGGGCCACTCCCAGCCATCCCTGGCATCCCTGGCACCACAGGGCCATTCTCAGCCATCCTGGTGCCCTCTGCATCCCTGGGCAGGCTGGGCATCCATTGATCCCAGAAATGAGCAGATCCAGGAGCTCATCCAGCCCTCATGAAGAGTTTGGATTGAGGAGCTGGAGGTTCCTGGTGCATCCCTGGCATCCCAGGGCCACTCCCAGCCATTCCTGGCATCCCTGGCACCACAGGGCCATTCCCAGCCATCCCTGGCATCCCAGGGCCATTCCCAGCCATCCTGGTGCCCTCTGCATCCCTGGGCATGGAGGTCACATCCATTGATCCCAGAAATGAGCAGATCCAGGAGTTCATCCAGCCCTCATGAAGAGCCTGGATTGAGGAGCTGGAGGTTCCTGGTGCCCTCTGCATCCCTGGCACCTCAGGGCCATTTCCAGCCATCCTGGTGCCCTCTGCATCCCTGGCACCTCAGGGCCATTCCCTGCCATCCCCCCCTGCACCCGTCAGCAGCAGAATAAAAGTTGTTGGGAGAAGCCAAGTTGTCACCACTAAAAATAGCACAATGGAATTTTCCTCTAAAGGAAGAAAAAAAAAAAGGGAAAAAAAAATCCTGATCCTTGCTGACAAAGGGGCTGTGAGAAGGAAGGGTGGGGGAAAGGAGAGGGCATCAGGTTCTTCCTCTCCAACAGTCCCAAACAGGCACAGAGAGCTGAGCCCATCATGGGGGGACAGTGAGATCCCACTTTATTTAACTCCATCCTCTCCTTTCCTGGCAAAGGGGAGAGAGCAGACCCCTCCAGGATGGCAGGCACTGCTCCAAAATACCAGCAGCAGGAGGAAGATGGGGGGAACTCACCCCAGAACCCACTGAGCTCCCTTGAGAGGGAGAAGGACACTCCTCCAGCGCCGAGGGGGTTAATGGGAAGCGGCTCTGACGCCACCAGATCCCATCCCCAGCTCCTCTCCCCTCGGCTGGGAATGCCAGGAATTCCTGCAGGAGGGAGGATGAGGAGGGAGGATCCTCCAGCTGCCTCCAGGGGAGGGGAGAGAGTCAGGGGAGCCCCCACAGCTCCCGAAACATCCAGGAATCCCAGAACTCCCAGCACAGCAACTGCAGGAACGAGAGGCATCCCAAAAAACAGCCGGGGCCAGGGTGGAATATCCCAAATATCCTCGGGGATGGAATATCCCAAATATCCCTGGGGATGGAATATCCCCAATATCCCACAGGCAGCAGCATCTGGAGGCACCTGCACTGAAACCTGCACTGAAACCCCCTGTGCCACCCCTGGATGTCCCCAGTGCTGTCACCCCAAAGCTGGGGGGATGCAGGGACACCCCAGCAGCCTCAGGAGAGGGGATGGGGCTGTTCCAGCCATGCCAAGGGTTTTGCCAGAGCCAGGGAATGGATCCTGGATGTGTCTGGGGTGGATTTATTTAGGGACAGCCCTGGCGAGCCCCCAGTGAGGTCACAGGGCCACACCAGCTGTCCCCAACATCACTGTGGACACTGAGCACGCCTGAAGCTCAGGGGTGGGGCACTAATTAACACTCATTAGCGAGGACCACCAGGCTGGGAAGGCCTCCCGAGCCCACCCTGCATGGAAAGGAGTCACTCCCACAGGATTCACCAGCAGCAAAACTGCCCAAGGTCAGCTGGAATCTCCCAGCCTTGTCTACAGTTTCCTGCAGGGAAAAATAAGCTGCTGGCAAAGGAATTTCTGTAGGGCCACAACGGGCCTGAATAAGGATTAATAAAAAGCAAGATGAGTTTGGCGTGGCCTGATAGGACACAAAAATCCCACTGGGATCGAGGTACAGCTTCAGGGCTGTGTAGATTGAGGTGCAAGGGCAGAGCAAGAGATTTGGAGGAGCTGGTTTCAATCCCAGCCATGCCAGGATTACACTCCCAACCTGGGCAGGGGTCCCAGCAGAGCTTGAGGAAGGGGAAAAGGCTCCCAGCAGAGCTCAAGGTGGGCAAAACAGAAGCTGGGAGAGAACACAGCCCACGCAGGTGCTGCAGATGTGCAAAACACAGCACTCATCACCTGTGGGAGGCTGGAAAAGCTTCTCCAGCATCATTAAAAAAAAATGTTCATCTGAGCAGAGGAGGGCAGGCAGGGCACGCTGGGACCCAGCGGAGGGAAACAGGGCTCGGCAGGAAATGAAAAATGGAAATGCAGCCTTGTCACGCACAGGAAAACAACAAAATAAACACAATTGTGGCCTCCCAGCGCCCGGAGCTGGCTGGCTCAGAGCACTGATAAACAGTGGGTGACAAAGGGACACGGCAGGGACAGCACAGGCCCTGCAGCCAGACCTGTCCCACCTCTGCTGGCAGCCACAGAGCCAGGCTGGGCTCTGGGAGAGCTGCAGCCCGTCCTGCTGGGATCAGCATCCTGCTTCTCACCCCAAATCTCCCAAACCATCTCACCCAACAGCCCCCTCCCGCTTCCCCCCTGTTCCAGGAATCCCTGGGCTTATCTGACCCAGGAGCAGGACACACAGATCACATCCCAGCACTCATTTCAGCCTGTCCAGGGCCAAACACACACCAGATCTGATCACTCAGCCTCCTGCCCCACCACACATCCCCAGGGGAAGCTGAGGATGGAGGATCCCCTTCCCCAGCTGGGTGAGATCCATCCACACACACAAAACCCCAAGACAAGGGCTTGGAAGTGAAATTTCCCAGCTCATTCACAGCAGCAGGGAATTTCCTTGGCAGTTTCCCTCTCCAAGCTGGAAGCTGTTTAAAACCCGCCCAGACCCCCCAGCCAGGGCAGTGCTGAGAGATTAAATCTGGAATTTCCTGGGAGAAAGAGAGTCTGGAAGGAAAGGCAGCTCTCCAGGACAGCATCCCTGGGCTTATGTGATCCGAGGAGCAGGACACACAGATCACATCCCAGCACTCATTTTATCCTGTCCAGGACCAAACACACACCAGATCTGATCACTCAGCCTCCTGCCCCACCACACATCCCCAGGGGAAGCTGAGGATGGAGGATCCCCCTCTCCAACCAGGTGAGATCCATCCAGACACACAAAACCCCATGGGTGAGATCCATCCAGACACACAAAACTCCACCACAAGAGCTTGGAAGTGAAATTTCCCAGCTCATTAACAGCAGCAGGGAATTTCCTTGGCAGTTTCCCTCTCCAAGCTGGAAGCTGTTTAAACCCCCCCAGACCCCCCAACCAGGGCAGTGCTGAGAAATGAAATTTCCTGGGACAAAAAGCATCTGGAAGGAAAGGCAGCTCTCAGGACAGCATCCAGAAGGGATCAGGGGTGTGCTGGGCAGATCAGCTCCCTGCCTGCACCTCCCAGCACCGGCTCTGCTGGTTCCCACCCCACGGGATGGGATGGGATGGGAAAGGCGTGTGAGCAATCAGGGCTGTGCTTTGCTTTGCTGCTCCTGCCCGTGGCCCTGCGAGGGCTCACCCACTGCCGGGGGGCACAGCAGGGCTGACCAGCCCCAGCACTCGGGGTTCCAGCCCCGTGTCCCTGCTCCTGGCCCCATCCCAGGTGTGCCTGCACCGCTGCTCCGCCTCTCCCCAGGGCAGCGATTGCCTCACCTGCCTGCAACACTCACCTGGCGTCGCTAAAATCCGGCCACAGCACACGGAGAGGATTGGGAAGGGCTGGATTGTTGGAGCTGGGGCAGTGGGGCCCTTTCCCTGTGCTGCTTCCCAGCTGCTCCCTCCGAGCATCCTCCTGTGCAGCCGGCAGAGAAACACTGCCCCGTGCAGGAACCAGCACAGGCTCCAGGCAGGGCTCACAGCCCCTCTGGGCAGGAGGATGGTGCTGGCACACAGAGATCCCAGCATGGATCTCAGCTCCTTTTTGCCCACCCTGAGCTCCAGCACAGCCTCTTCTTTCAGGAAGACAGGAGGAACTGGAACCTGCAGCTCCCTCACCCTGGATTTATCCATGTCAGACCCATAAAAAAGGCCAAATGGTGTTAAAACGCTTGAAATTTAAATAAAACCTCTTGTTTTACTTCCCTCTGGGATGGGGCTGGATCCAGAGATCCCAGCATGGACCAGCTCCTTTTTGCCCACCCTGAGCTCCAGCACAGCCTCTTTCAGGAAAACACGAGGAACTGGAACCTACAACAGCCTGCTGCTCCCACAGCCTGGATTTATCCATTTCAGTCCCATAAAAAAGGCACTTATCAGCCAGCTATTCAAATAATGGTGTTAGGACATTTCAGCTCCTTTTTGCCCACCCCGAGCTCCAGCACAGCCTCTTCTTTCAGGAAAACAGGAGGAACTGGAACCTGCAGCACCCCACTGCTCCCACAGCCTGGATTTATCCATTTCAGTCCCATAAAAAAGACACTTATCAGCCAGCTATTCAAACAATGGTGTTAAGACACTTGAAATTTAAATAAAACCTCTTGTTTTACTTCCCTCTGGGAGGTTCCTTGCCACTGGCATCAGCCACGGTATGTCCAGAGCAGTCTAAACTTAGCTGACACAGGCGAGAGCAGCCTGGAAAGGAGGTTGGCTCAGACCCAGCAGACAGAGGTCAAAGACTCCAGTCTCGCCCTGGAGCATGAGCTGGGGAGGAAAAGGCTCCACGGGAATGCAGAGCTGAGCAGGGAGCAGCCCCAGCCCCTTGCAGAGGCTGCTGAGAGCAGATCAAAGCCTTCCGGTGCCATCCCGGGTGAGGCCAGCGAGCTTCAGCCACCCCCTGCCCTCCCAGGGGATCTTCTCACACACGTGGGAAGGAGGAGAAGCAGCCAAGAGCTGGGAGAGCAGGGCTCAGCCACGGTTCTGGGTCACCAGCAGGGCACCAGGACAATGCCAGCCGTGGATTCACTGATCCTGGGCATGCTGGAGGGATGGGGGAGGCACATGTGGCCTCACAGTGCCAGCCTGGGGGGCACCTCTGGGCCTTGGCATGGGGATGGGTCTGTGCAGAGAGCCAGGCAGGCCAGGTGGATCCTGTCACCTGCAACAGGGGTGGATCCTGTCACCTACAACAGGGGTGGATCCTGTCACCTGCAGCAGGGTGGATCCTGTCACCTGTAACAGGGATGGATCCTGTCACCTGTAACAGGGGTGGATCCTGTCACCTGTAACAGGGGTGGATCCTGTCATCTGCAGCAGGGGTGGATCCTGTCACCTGTAACAGGGATGGATCCTGTCATCTGCAGCAGAGGTGGATCCTGTCACCTGTAACAGGGATGGATCCTGTCACCTGTAACAGGGGTGGATCCTGTCACCTGCAGCAGGGTGGATCCTGTCACCTGTAACAGGGATGGATCCTGTCACCTGTAACAGGGGTGGATCCTGTCACCTGTAACAGGGATGGATCCTGTCACCTGTAACAGGGGTGGATCCTGTCACCTGTAACAGGGGTGGATCCTGTCACCTGTAACAGGGATGGATCCTGTCACCTGTAACAGGGATGGATCCTGTCACCTGTAACAGGGGTGGATCCTGTCACCTGTAACAGGGATGGATCCTGTCACCTACAACAGGGATGGATCCTGTCACCTGCAGCACAGTGGATCCTGTCACCTGCAGCAGGGATGGATCCTGTCACCTGCAGCAGGGTGGATCCTGTCACCTGTAACAGGGGTGGATCCTGTCACCTGCAGCAGGGTGGATCCTGTCACCTGTAACAGGGGTGGATCCTGTCACCTGTAACAGGGATGGATCCTGTCACCTGTAACAGGGGTGGATCCTGTCACCTGTAACAGAGGTGGATCCTGTCACCTGCAGCACGGGTGGATCCTGTCACCTGCAACAGGGGTGGATCCTGTCACCTGCAGCAGGGTGGATCCTGTCACCTGTAACAGGAGTGGATCCTGTCACCTGCAGCACGGGTGGATCCTGTCACCTGTAACAGGGGTGGATCCTGTCACCTGTAACAGGGGTGGATCCTGTCACCTGCAGCACAGGTGGATCCTGTCACCTGTAACAGGGATGGATCCTGTCACCTGTAACAGGGGTGGATCCTGTCACCTGTAACAGGGATGGATCCTGTCACCTGCAGTAGGGTGGATCCTGTCACCTGCAGTAAGGTGGATCCTGTCACCTGTAACGGGGTGGATCCTGTCACCTGCAGCAGGGGTGGATCCTGTCACCTGCAGCAGGGATGGATCCTGTCACCTGTAACAGGGATGGATCCTGTCACCTGTAACGGGGTGGATCCTGTCACCTGCAGCAGGGGTGGATCCTGTCACCTGCAGCAGGGATGGATCCTGTCACCTGCAGTAGGGGTGGATCCTGTCACCTGTAACAGGGATGGATCCTGTCACCTGCAGCACGGGTGGATCCTGTCACCTGCAGCACAGTGGATCCTGTCACCTGTAACAGGGGTGGATCCTGTCACCTACAACAGAGGTGGATCCTGTCACCTGTAACAGGGGTGGATCCTGTCACCTGCAGCAGGGGTGGATCCTGTCACCTGTAACAGGGTGGATCCTGTCACCTGTAACAGAGGTGGATCCTGTCACCTGTAACAGGGATGGATCCTGTCACCTGTAACAGGGGTGGATCCTGTCACCTGTAACAGGGGTGGATCCTGTCACCTGCAGTAAGGTGGATCCTGTCACCTGTAACAGGGATGGATCCTGTCACCTGCAGTAGGGGTGGATCCTGTCACCTGCAGCACAGGTGGATCCTGTCACCTGTAACAGGGGTGGATCCTGTCCCCTGCAGCAGGGGTGGATCCTGTCACCTGCAGCAGGGGTGGATCCTGTCACCTGTAGCAGGGGTGGATCCTGTCACCTGTAACAGGGGTGGATCCTGTCACCTGCAGCACAGGTGGATCCTGTCACCTGTAACAGGGGTGGATCCTGTCACCTGTAACAGGGGTGGATCCTGTCACCTGCAGCACCACCAGCCCCGTTTCCCCGCTGTCCAAAACAAAACAACTCCTGCACCCCGTGCTGGGGCTCCACCTCACACACCCAGGGCTGCTCCACCTTCCTGACCCCTCTTTTGCCTCTCCTCATGCCAGAGAAGCCAATGACTCTCAAACAACCCCGTCCAAAATCAGGGTTATTCACCCAATGATGGAAAATCCCAGCCCAGCTTCCTCCCTACACTGCTCCAGCCAGGGACTCTCCACTCCAAAAGTGGAACTTGGCCAGCCCTGCTCCCGAGGGATGAAGAGGAAGAAGGGCTTCCTCTCCCTCAGTGAGGAGTCACCACCACGCCACCAGCCCCAGCAGTGATCTCAGAGGCCTCGTGCAGCCCACTCAGCACCAGCCAGGAGCGAGGTTTGTCCTGGTGGGATGGATCTCCCAGCAATCTCTTGCATCAGGAGAAGTCTGCACGCTGGGAGAGCTGCTTGGCTCAAGGAACAAAGCCTCAGACACCTCCAGGTGCATTTGTTGTGGCACAACACCAGCCACAAGTGGGAGAAAAGGAGGTTCTTCAGAGATGGGCATGGCCAGGAATGCCACCCACCATCAGTGAGGCTCCAGTCCCAACTGGAATCAATCCTAGTTGATTTATACAAGGGTCCCCCACCTCTCCTGCCCACCCCAGGGTCTCCTCCAGCCCTTAGGAGGTTGTTTCCTCCCTAACTGAAGGCAGGGAACTCAACCAAGGTGACAAACCACCGTGTGCTGTCCCAGTCCAAACAAGCCAGGCCACGTGCTGGGCACCACGGAGCAGGGCAGAGACAGCACCAGGAGCAGGGAAAAGCTTTTGAGGTGCCACAGCTCCAGGTTTTCTACCCCCAATCCCCAAAAAACCCCAGTTAATTACGAGAAAGAAAGGATTTCAGCAGGATTGATTAGTTAATGTTTACAGCAGGGGAAGCATGACCTGTGTTCTGAGCTTGGCAGAGCTGCCAGCACCCTTAAGCTGCCGGGGGCTGCTCAGCAGTGATTTCCACATCTGGCTCCTGATTTTCCAGGTGAGGAAAACACCCCCAAAACACGACAGGAGGCTGCCAGGGGAATGGAGAGGAGCCCTCAGCTGCTGGGCCTCACTCAGGGTGACAGAGTCACAACAGAGAGGTGTCCAAAAAGCTCCACCACCAGCGTCACCCCCTGCGCCGATTCCATCATTCCCAGCAGGATTCACAGCAGGTCCCGGCACGTGCCACGGCCCTGTGATCCAGGGATGAGGCAAGAGGGGCTGGATCCCCACAGGGAGCTGGCCTGCTGGCTTCCAGCTGTGCCACACAGGTAAAGGTGGTGGCACTGGGAACCTCCCAACTGCAGGTGTGGGGTTCTCTCCAAACAGGACAACCCCGAGGATGCTGAAGGAAGCGACAGCAACAAAACATCCCCAGAGCCACCACCCCCAAAACGGCCACTTTTAGCCCCATCCTCTGGTTGCAGCCACCCCTTCGGGAGCAGGGCACAGCGGGTGGGTGTCCCTGCAGTGCTGATGGCAATGTCCTCCCCCAGGGGATGGCAGCATCCCCCGAGCCCCGGCGCCGCAGCGCTGCGGCAGCTCCTGCACCCCGCTGCCGAGGGTGGGTGTTCTTAGAAAGAAAGGAATCACGGGGATCTGCCAGATCTGCCAGCTGCTTCACTCCTGCTCACCAGGGAAATTCAGGACTCACAGCCTGCTCTGGGATCCTTCACGTGCTGCTGCTCTGCTCCTCTCCAGACCTGTCCCGGCTCGCTCGACTGAGAGGCCTCGCTGCTCAAATTGGGGTTTTTTAGGGTATTTAGTGGTGCTGGCTAAGAGAAATGCATTTGCAATCCTGGCTCTGGCAGTGCCAAGTGTGCTCCTTGCCCTCCTTGCCGCCGGTGCCAGGTCCTGGATGTGGCAGGTCCGGGGTGGCCACCACAAGAACACCACAGGTCTCCGCGCTCGGCGGTCACATTTCAGTGAAAACTCCTTTTTTGCAGGATTAAGAGGGGGAGGGGATGAGCCAGTGGAAAACTTGTTCTGGACAGGAAAAACCAAACGGTTTACAGGAGCTGCAGTGGGGAATAACAGGGAAGAGACAACATATCCACCAACTCAAACCCAAACAACCCAAACTGGGGCTCCCACTCAGCCCTTGCAGCGCTGGTGGGATGCCCCAGGAGGGGTGGGGAGCTAGGAAAGGGGTCAAAAGCAAAGAAAAGCTTTTATGGAGTATAAACACTCATTTCCCCCACACCACAAACAAGCTCTGACAACACCCAGCAGAGTGTTTCCAAGTTATCCAGCTTTCTGCCATACCCCAGTGCAAAAATCAGGAATTCCCTAGAAAAACTCCTTCCCAAAAGAACCCAACTGCTCATGGAAGGCACCAACAGCCAGAGCAGGCAGCAGGCAAGGAGAGCCCAGGAGCCAGGGGTGCTCCAGCTGAACCAAGTGCATTACAGGCCCTGGAATTTCCATTTTTTTCCTGGAACAAAGCAAACCCGATGCAAACAGCAGCTCCTTCCACGCCAGCGTCTCCACGCTGAACCCAACTACATCAAAGCATCTTTTGATTAATAAAAAAGTTTGTCAAGTACTTGCACGAGCCCAAGTCACGTTTTCAGTGCCTTTCCAAGGCACCCGAGGAGGTTCCACTCCCTGCTCCCTGCGGAGGCTGCGCGTCTCTCCCACCTCTGGGATGTTTGAGTGGCACCCCCCGGATCAGGGAGCCAGGGAATCCATTATTCCCCTTTTTCCGGAGGAAAAAAAAAGAGGAAAAGGAAACAGGCACCGGCTCCTCTCAGCCCGGCCATCCGCATTTTAAAGAGGCTTGGCTGCTAAACTCATAAACCGGAGCACTGGGAGCCCTGTGGGGCTGGAATCTGGGCTCCAGGACAAGCCGAGCGCTGCAGCGGGGAGGAGGAGGAGGAGGAGGGAAAAAAAAATAATAATAACAAGCAGAAGAATGAGAACGCACACACAGCTGCCGGGGACGAGCCGCTGCCATCAAAACTGCACACTCACTGCCGGTACCGGCACCGGCAGCACCTGGGGCCCGCATCCCCCTCCGAGGGGGGACCGTGGGGACATCGAGGGGTCCCCACATCCCTGGTGGCACCGCGGGTGAGGGCACGGGGATGAAGGATGCTGTGCCCGGCTGGGATGCTGAGAGGGACACGGGAACCCCAAAACTCTGCGAAAGGCACCCCGGGGAGGTGGGGGATCACGGAGCGCCCCCGGACACCCCACGCTGGCCACAGCAGTGTCGCTCATCCCGCGGGCACCCCACGCAGGGATGCTGAGCCCGTGGGCAGCCCACGCAGGAGCGGCGGTACCCAGGAACCCCACGCGGGGATGGAGCTCACGCACAGAGCCCACGGGGATGAAGGACACCCGGAGCAGGGATGGAGCTCACGCACAGAGCCCACGGAACGCGGGACACCCCACGCTGGGGACACCGGGGCGCACAGACGCTGTCCCCAAGCTGGGGACACCCGGAGCGCGGCACCCCAAGCGCAACCCGAGGATGCTGCCCCTGAGCATCCAGCCCGGAAAAGCGCGAAAACATCAGGGAAAACACCGGGAAAACACCGAGGAAAACACCAGGAAGGTTCCGGGAAGGCTCCGGGAAGGCGCCGGTTGAGCCCCGCGGGGCGGCCCCGGCGCGCTCCAGGCCCGGCGGCGGGGCCCGGCGGGCTCGGTACCTTTGTATCGCTCCAGCACGTCCTCGTAGGCCTGCACGAACTCCTTCTCCTGGCTGCGGTTGGCCGGGAGCAGCCCCGGCACGTAGCCGGCCATGGCGGCCTTTGTGCCCGCGCTGGGCGCAGCTGCCGGCGGCGCGGCCAGGGCCCGTCTGTGCCGGGGCCGCTTCCGCCGCGCCGCGCCCGGCACCGGGACCCGCCCCGGGACCCGCCCCGGGACCCGCCCATCCCCATCGGGACCCGCCCCGGGACCCGCCCCTCGCCATCGGACCCGCCCCTCGACACTGGGACCCGCCCCTGGACCCGCCCATCGCCACCGGGGACCCGCCCATCGCCACCGGGACCCGCCCCGGGGAGTCAGCCCCTCGCCACCGAGACCCCCCCCGTTGGCACGGGACACGCCCCGGGACACGCCCCGTGACTCGCCCACCGGGGGACACGCCCTTGGGTCGTGCCCACCGACGGGGACACGCCCTCAGACCCGCTCGTGGCTCCCGGGACACCCCCCCCAACACCGGCCCGGTAACCGGGATGGGTGAATGGGGACACTGCCATCGGTGGGGACACGGCCACGGGTGGGGACACGCCCCTGGACACGCCCCAGAGTCCGAAATTATCATAACCGCGCCCACAACCACGCCCGTCTGAAGTCTCCGCCCACCTGGCCGTGTTTGCTCCGCCCCTGTTGAGGCCACACCCCCCGACCAGGCCCCGCCCCCTGGCGCCCGCCCCGGGCCCGCCGCGACCTCTGGTGGCCGCTCGGGGCAGCACCGGGAGGGGACAACGGGGGGTGACACAGGGGTGACACCGGGGGTGACATCTGGGTGATACCGGGCATTATAATGGGGGTGACATCAGGGTGGCATCGGGGATTATACTGGGGGTGACATCAAGGTGACATCGGAGTGAAACCGGGGATTATACTGGGGGTGACACCGGGGGTGACATCGGTGTGACACTGGGGATTATACTGGGGGTGACACCGGGGGTGACATCGGTGTGACACTGGGGATTATACTGGGGATGATACCAAGGTGACATCAGGGTGACACTGGAGATTACACTGGGGGTGACACGGAGGGTGACAATGGCTGTGATACCAGGAACGACACCAGGGGCATGGTGACAATGTGTGTGACACTGGGGGGTGACACTGGGAGTGATACTGGAGGTGATACCAAGAACGACACTGGGGACAACACAGGAAGGTAGCTGGCACAGACAGTGGCACCAGAGGGTGACACAGAGGGGTGACAATGGGGCTGACACCAGGGGTGACACCTTGCACTGCCTGGAGGGGCCGGGGAGGAGTGGGGACCCCTCAGTATCACCTGGCGAGGGATGGGCAGGAAAAAGGGGACCCTGAGAATCAGCTGGGGGACTTTGGAGGGGATGGAAAGGCCCCACCAAGGGGAGCAGTGGGGCAGAGCCAAACCCCACCGGGTTTGGGAAATGGGGGTTCAGGCCCAAACCTGCCTGGCACTCCCATACCCACAGAAACCCCACTCAGCGCCCCCAAATCCCAGCTGAGCTGACAGAGCAAAACCTCCCGTGGAAACAGGAGGGCATGAGAGTGGCTGTCACCCCAGTCCCCCCAGTCCTGCTGAACCCACAGGACACCCCCTCGCCATGACCCTGCCGGACCCAGCCCCCCTCGCTGGGGCAAATCCCGGCCTTTTTTGGCCATCTCAAGATGTTGCTTTTTCACCCCGATGCGCCGTTCCCATGGCAACTGGAGGGCCCGGCTGGGTAACCATGGCAACGAGAAAAGCCCCATCCCGCTCAGACAGACACCCAGTGTGTCCCCACCGTCACCCAGGGACGCCCGAGCCCCCTCAGTGTGGGGGGGCCGCGCCCCACATCCCTCCAGGGAATGAAGAAGGACCAGGGGCAGCACCTCCATCTTCCTCCTCCTCCTCCTCCTCCTCCTGCAGCTCCCCGCCTGGGGTGGGGTTACACAAATCACCCCCCTTATCCTGATTTTGGAGGCCTCTCCCTTTCAGCTTGGCGCCTTAATTAGGAAAAGTAATTAACGTGGTGTCCGGCTGCATCCCCGGCAGAGCCTCCGCGGGGAGGAAGGAGGGTTTCGATGGCGGCGACCTCGTGGCAGGGCCTTTGTGCCCGGGCGGTGCCAGGCACGGATCCTCAGAGGAGCATCCCCCCGGGAACGGCCGGAGAATCCCCCGGGAACGGCCCCAGGGCCGCAGCTCTGCCCGCGGAGCCGCCCCCGGCACGGAGCCCTGCAGAGGTGCCACATCCCTGTGACCCAAAAACGCGTTCCCAGGGAAAGGGAAATCTGTGCCGGCCAGCTGGCACTCAGCGATTCCTCCTCGGGCAGCGGGAGCGCTGCTCGGAACCGGCCCCGAGCTCCCAAGGCAGCGAGAACAAGGGGGTTTGTTCCCGTGTCCCCGGGGATGGAGCTCAGCTCCCTCCCGCAGCCAGCGCCGGCTCTGCCAGCGGCGCGGGTGACGCGCCCGGGTGACAAAGGACTCCCAGGAACCTTTTCAAAGAGCCCTTGGAAAGCCCCAGCGACGCCTCGTCCATCACCCCTGCCCGCTCAGCCCTGGCATCCCGGAGTGCCCCGGCCCCTCCTGGCCCGGCAGCGCCCCAGCACGGCCCTGGCAGCACCAGATTTGGGATAAAAGAGCCCTTTTTTCCCCCAAAAGCAGCCACCCCCGCCCTCCCTCACACTCTGCCAAGTGCCTGGAGGGAGACAGAGCAAGGCAGGGCCAAGGGTCACCCTCTGACCCTTCACGTCCTGCTCCCCCTCCCCTCCCACCGCTGCCTTCCCAGGAGATGCCAGGAAAGCAGGGAATGGCTCCAGAGCTGCCTGGAGACCTGGGCCAGCCCTCCCTGGGCTGTGCCCTCCTTTCCTTGGCTCTGATGGCCAGAAGGGATGCAGAGACTGCTGGACCCCACAGACGGTGAGAAGGAAGAGCCCCCCAGATCTCTGCGTCCCCCCAAAACCAAGATCCCTGTGTCCCCCAACCCACAAAGGTGCCACTCCTTCTGTGTCATCTCCACAAGGTCCATGGTGGCACAGGGATGGGAGTCCCCAGCCCCAAATGATGCCCAGGCTCCATCCCCAGGCATTGGTGCCCCTTCCTGGGCATCCCAAAAAGCCAAGCCCCCATCACCCTCCCCTAAATGTGCCAGGTGCCCCCAGGCCACCATCCCTGGTCCCAAGCCTGATCCCAGCAGGATCAGAAGAGGCACTGGGGCAGCCAGCGCCCCGCAGACATTCCCACTGAATAATGCAAGGATCTGAATCAATATTTCAGCTCATTTTCAAACTTGGTGACACAAAACTGTCTCCGAAACTCTTCTTTTTTTTCCCCGGCTCAGCACTGTCTCGCTGCACCTCCCGAGTTATTTTTAATGGGCAATCTGCATGAGACCGAATTTTGTGACATCCCCCTGCCTTTCATCACGGGCTGGATGCTGCTGGGTGATGACAAACACTCGGCATCCCGGGCAGAAATGGAGCTGGGGAATGGCTGGGCCTGGGCAGAATCCACCCCTGGGGTGTGGGAGGATGGGGATTTTGGGGCACAGCAGGTCCTTGAGAAGCAGTAAATGTGGCAGGATCCTGGTACCCCTCCATCTCCCAGCCCCAGGGATTTGGGATTTGGGATTTGGGGCAGGCCCAGCCACACCCTGCACATTTGCCTGTCCCAGCCCTAGACAGTGAATTCTCAAGAGCCATCATTTGAATCAACTGGTTCTTCCAGCCCCGGGATTCCCAGGCTGGCATGTTGGCACAGCAAGATCCCCACGCACCCCCTGCCATGGGGCAGGCAGAGAGAGAGAGAGGGAGCAGCACCCAACAGCCACCCCTGAGCTGGTGGCACCTGCCCCTGTGCCAGGTGTGTCCCTGCTCCCCAGTGCCCCCAGTCTGTGTCCCCACAGGATGGTTTGGTCACCAACTGGGGGCTGGCTGGGCAGAGCAGGCGCCTCAGGGCTTTGTCACCCTTGTCCCCACCCCACCAGAGAGATCAAAACCCAACCCGCAGGTTTCTCTTGGAGCAACAGCCAGGAACAGCCTGGCCAGGGCTCAGCAGGGGTCCCCCAGCACGGCCCCGATTCCCAAATCCCCGTTTGCTCCGGCAGGGGCAGATCAAAGGCACCCGGAGCGCCGGGAGATGTGGACAGAGCCCGGCAGACACAGATCAAAGCCTTGATGGCCGTTTGGCCCCGGTGAAGAATCAAACCCCAGCTCTGGTGTCTGGAGCCACCACCCCGAGCAGATTCCCCCATGGATCGGGGTCCCCACCGCCCCCAGGAGCCCTCGGCCGAGGTGGCTCCAGCCCTGCCTTTGTTTCTGCCTCCCCCCGCTCCTTCCCCGGAGCTGTGACCGGGTCAGCAGCGCAGCAGGCGAAGGGACACGCGGGGCACTGTCCCCTCCGCGCGGGGACACCAGCGTGTCCCAGTGACCACAGCGCCGGAGCTGCTGATGGCACCACAAAGGAGCAGCCCCGGCTCCATCAGCCGGGCGGGAATCCCAAACCTCCCCGGGCAAATTCCTCCCTGGAGTTCAGCCGAGGGCATTGTTCCACCAAGGAGCCGTTCAGTCCTTAATTAAGCATTTTAATGTCACCCAAGCCGCAGTTGGAGGTGCCCAATCATCCCTTAACCCCAGTGCAGATGGGATGAACCACCCGGGGCCAGCCTGGAGAGGACAAAGCCATGGCAGAGACAAACCACCACCCTGCTCCCCGGCCACCAGAGCCACATCCATCCCTCCCCTCCTCTCCCCATCCATCCCCGGGCTCCTTGAGGAGCAGCAGGGCACAGAGGTGACCCCAAGATCATCTCAGTCACCGCGGGGGGAGCCCCGGGAACCGCCGGGGGGAACCAACAAGGCGCTGCCTTACCTGCGACCCTGACGACAGCCCTCTCGGCCGGGTCCAGCACCGAATCCTGACTCTTCCTCTTCCTCTGCTCATGGAGGGGTAAATTCCAGGGCAGGGTGTCCCCGGGGGGGCAGGGGGAGAGGCTGCCCGAGCGCTCGCTGCGGTAGGAGCGCTCGCTCCGGCACGATCGCTCGCTCCGGCAGGAGCGCTCGCTGAGGGTCTCCTCGTCGGAGGACGACATGGCCCAGGGCACGGCCAGGAGGGCGGGCAGGACGTCCCCGCGGGCAGCAGCACCCTGGAGAAGGAGCAAACAGCGTGTGACACCGGGCCGCCGGTGCTGGGGGTGGTGGAGAAGGGATCGCCCACCATGGGGGTCTCAGCCCTCCTGGAGGTTGCTGATGCTGCCTCAGTTTCCCCCTTGTTGGGGTTCCCAGGGATGGGGATGCTGGCACGGCTGCCCCTCTACCAGCAAAGCTCACACTGGCATCCCTAAGCTCGCTCCCACAAAGCCAAGTCCAACCTTTTGGGCTCGATTTCTTTGTGCTCAGTGCAAGAAGGAGAATCAGCTCGGCTCTGCCCTTTGTACCTGCGGGTTTTTCCCCTCTGAGAACGGGGATGGATTTAAAAATCTTATTAATCATGGCAGAGGAAGATGGTAGGGCTTTCTGGAGCACGCCGGGAGTGAGCTGTGCCGCGTACACACGCTGGGCAAATAAGCACCTTGCATGAGACATATTTAAAATAAATCTCATTGTGTCCTCTAGCACGGCCAGGAAAAATGCCTGAGACTCCTACAACCGATGTGCCGCGGCGCAGGAGCCGCCTCCATCACGCCGAGCCTTTCCTTATTCCCATCATTTAATCAGCAAAACAGGAACAAAGAGACCCAAAAAAACATTGAAAGAAACGGAGAAAGGATTCCATGAGTCATTCACCCCCCCATTGAAAAGCTGCGAAAAAATGAATCGCGGCCCAAAAGCACGAATTCCCCGGTACCCCCGGGGAGCTCAGCCTGCGCCCCGCTTTTGGGGGACCCTCGGGTGTGGGGCTGGGGGGGCTGCGGGGCCGGGCGGGGTTCGGTGCCCAGGGAGCGGCAGGGCCGGGGGCTGCGGGGGCTGGGGCCGGGTTTGCGGCACGGGCGGGGGGGCAGCAGGTGCAGGAGGCAGCGGGGTGCGGGCACGGCTCTGCGGGGGCACACGGGGCCGGCTGTGCCCCCCCGGCTCCTGCTCCCACCTGGTCCTACCCCCCCTCCCGGGCACCCTCCGGTGCCCGCAGCTCCAGCCCAGCCCCGGCGGCTGCTGCTCCGTTTTCCCGGTCCTTCCCCATCGCCACCCGCCGCCCTTCCGCGCTCCATCCCCGCTGCATCCCTGTGTCCTGCCCTTCCCGCTTCATCCCCCGCTCGTCTCCCGCTCTGACCCTGCGCTTCCCCGCTCCATCCCCGGCCCATCCCCGCTCCATCCGCCGCCCTTCCCCGGCACTCAGCCCCGGCCCCGCTCACCCCCCTCCGGCGCTCCGGTACCGACTCGGCGCGGGCACGACGCGGCGCTCCGGTGCCGGCCCGGCCCCGCCGTGCGCTCCCGGTCCGGCCGCTCCCGGCCCCGCCGTGCGCTCCCGCCGCCGCGGCGCCTCCCCCGGCCCGGCCCGGCCCTGCCCACCGGGCGGCGGGGAGCGGCGGGGGGGTCCCGGCCGCCTCCCGCCCCGCGCAGCCCCGGGACCGGCCCCGCCGCCCGCCCCTGCGCCGGCACAACCGGCACCGCCACCCCGGGCACCCCCGGGCAACCCCCTCGGGGCTCCCAGGCTGCGCCCTCCAACCTGCCCGTGCTCCTCAGGGCCCCCAATGCCTGCTGCATCCCCACCCTGCGCCCCCATTGCACAGGGGGTCCCCCCAAACCCCCCATCAGCTCCCCGCACCCCGCAGAGCCCCCCTGGCATCCTCCCAGCATCGCCGATCCATCCTCATCCTCCGGATCCCCCCAGGCCCAGGGTAATTAGAGCAGCCATCGATCGGGGATCGGGGCCAGCAGGCGCAGCGCATCGCGGGGGACACGAGCAGGGTGCGGGGACACCAGCAGGGTGCAGGGGACACCAGGAGGGTGCAGGGACACAAGCAGGGTGTGGGGACACGAGCAGGGTGCAGGGGACACGAGCAGGGTGCAGGGGACACCAGCAGGGTGCGGGGGACACGAGCAGGGTGCAGGGGACGCCAGCAGGGTGCAGGGGACACCAGCAGGGTGCGGGGACACGAGCAGGGTGCAGGGGACGCCAGCAGGGTGCGGGGACACGAGCAGGATGTGGGGATACGAGCAGGGTGCGGGGACACGAGCAGGGTGCGGGGACAGGCTCGGCAAGGTCCGAAGGGCCGCGCTGGGAGAGCCGTGAGCTGCCCAGGGCCTCACCTGAGGGGCAGCCGGGCATCCCAGGCGCAGCCGAACGTGCCCCAGCGCCAGGCGCGGCGCGGGCAGGGACACCAGGAGCAGCCCGAAGGGATGGCGGAGCTGCAGGACAGCCCCAGCAGCCTGGCAGGAGTGAAGCAGGCTAAACCGCTCCGGCTGACGGCAGATCCAGCCGCCCCGCACCGACGGCGGCATCCAACGAGCAGCAGCAGCAGCGGCGGCGGTGGCGGCAGCTCCGTGCCACGGCCCCGGGCCAGCGCGGCTGCTCCCGCGGCGCCGCAGCCGGCCCGGCCAAGCCCGACGCCCCAGTCCCCCCGGGGTCTCGGCGCACCCGAGAGCCCCGTGGGCATCTCTCCCCCGCCGGTTTTCAGATCTCATCCCAACACTTCTCCTTCCCCCGTGTGTGTGTTTTGCTGAGCGCTTCCAGCGACGGGGTGGGACGAGGTGCAGGACACAGGGCGTGGGGTGTGGTGACACCTGGACGCGGCTTGGGACGTGGCTGGAGAGGAGCACGTGTTGCCCTGCGGCCCTGCCCGCTCGGATGCAGCGATGGGGAGGAAACACTTGGCCACAACTCACCCGGGTGTGGATGCACCAACGGGGTGACCCCACAGATGCAGGGGCAAGGCCTCAAGGACACAAACTCCAGCTGGGAATGAGTTTTGGGACCCTGGGAATGAGTTCTGGGATCTGGGAACCCTCGTGGGATGCAGCCAGGCCAGACTGGTGCTGGGAACTGGGGGCAGAGTAAATGGTGTACAGGAAAAGGGTGTGCTTGTGGGCTGGCACCAGTCCCACCACCCCAATGATGGTGACAGTGACAGGGCCATCACCCTGGTGCCACCCTGGCACTGCTTTCTGTGCAGTGTGGTCAGGTTCGTTCTGGACACTGATGGATAAACACACTCAAGCAGGGGCTGTGGTTCCCATCGTTTTGGGGACCCCAAAAGCCGTGAGAGAGGAGCAGGGTAGGCTCATCCCAGCAGAGCCGGCAGCCCCAGAGGCGCTGGGAGGAGGGAAGTGCCTGGAGACCCAGACGCTGCCGCAGCGCCTTCCCAAAGCTCCCGGACGGGTTGGGCGGCTCCGCCGCGTGTCTGCAGCGCTGAGAGCGCGGCCACGGCCGGGCCCGGCCCCGGGCACACGCTGGGGGGATGCCGTGACACCCTGGGTCACCCCTGCTGCCCGCCTTGGGGACCGGGCACCGCTCGCCCTGGGCACAGCACGCAGGGCTCACAGCCTGGCCGGCTGCGGGAGGGCCTGGGCCGGCTGCGGGGTCACACCTGCCTTTGTCACCCCTGTGTCACCCCGTGTGTCACCAGCCTCCTCCCTCGCGGTGCTCTGGGAGCAAACGCAGCCAATTCCAGCCGTGCTGAATCCCCGGGGAGCGCGGGTGGATGGGAGACGGCGGCGCCTGTTCCAGCCCGTGTGGATCTCACACCCGGAACGCGCTTCCCAAAATCCCTCGCAGCGCCGGGAGCTGCCGGATTATTTGTGCTGCTGCTGCGAATCTGGGTTAGGATCGAGCCTTGTTTTGCCGGCGTGGAGACAGGGAATCGTTATTTCGGGAGGAAGGGAGAGGCAGGTCCTCCCTAAATCATTGCATTTCCCTGCTCCTGTGCTGCTCAGCAGGATTGAGGGGACCCCTGGGACCCCGAGTGCACATCCACAGGGATGCAGGGAGATGTCTCCTGGTGCAAATCAGCTGGCTCTGCCCCAAGAAGGGTCCCCTCTCCCTCATTAAAACCTTCTGCCCAAGCCCAGGGCTGAAATCTGCTTTTTCCCTTGACTTTTGATAAATTATTCATCTCCTGAGAGTTGTTTGTTCCCCTCTCCAAGGCAGAGAGGAGCTGCAGATGATGCACAGCACATCCAGGGCTGTGGGAGCTGCAGGAGGAGGGGACACATCCCCAATTCCCAATCCTGGGGGCTAAAGGTTGTAGAAAAATGGGAATGAGGGGCTGGGGGGAGGGATGGTGCTCTGCCCTCAGCAGCTCCTGCCCAGCCAAGGCAGAAGCAGCTCCCCATGGAGAGATCTCCCACCCCCTTCCAACCCCGGTGCCTCCCACCCAGCTGGGACGTGGCATCACCCCCTGCCAAAAAAGCGACAAAAAAGGCAAAGAGCAAAATATAAATTTGGAACTACTACAGGCTGGATGTGGATCCTGTTCAGGCTTGGTGGTGAACCACAGTGTGGAGCTGAGGATGCTCCAAATCCCTTTGCCCAGGGGAACTTGGTCAGGAGCATTGGATCCATTTTCGATCCCTGCTGCTCTGCCAGAGCCTCGGCCTCTGTCTCCTCCCAGCAGAGCCAGGAGGTGTTTTTATTTTAATCTCTCCATAAATTTGATTGTTTTCATCGGGTCTTTGATTATTCCCTTTATGGGTGAAATTCCTGACAGAGCTTTTAACTCAGGCAAATGGATCCTCCTGGCTGTGGCTGCGATCGCCGGGGCAATTTGATTTTGAAGGGATCTGAAGAGCCCCTGGGGAGCCAGGAGTGTTCAGATCCATCCCAATATTTCCTCTGACATCTGCATGGGATGAGTCACTCTCCACACTGCCAGGCTTTTTGCTGAGCCTGGTTTTTTTCCTTCCTCTCCCTGGAAAAGTAACATTTCTAATCAAAACAGGGTTTTTTACCCCAAAATTCCTGGGAGCATCAGCCCGTGCTGCTGTGTGGTTCTGGATGCCCTCACATCCATCTTGTGATGCCACTGGCAAATTCTCCACCTCAAATTCTTCTCTGCACTCCTCCATCAGCGCATATCTCTTTGGGAAAGATAATTAATAATAATAATTAATCATCATCCATAATGAGCGATTGCAAGTGTGGAAGCTGATGAAGGTTTGAACTCTTGTCTGGCTCTGCTTCCCAAATTTCCATCCATGGCTGAAACCCAGGGATTGCCCTGGGGAGTTGCAGGGTGGTTTGGAAAGGGATCAGCTCCTGGAATAGCTGAGCCCTGCTCAGACCTTCTGGGGGTTCCATGTGGGTTCCCAAATCCCCCAGCCACAGTCCCATCCCCTCCCTCATTCCTTCTCCCCAAATCCCCCTGGGACAGTTCATGAGGATAAATAACTCCAATGGACAATTCACTGAGGATAAATAACTCAAATAGAAAAATTCACTGTGAATAAATAACTCCAATAGCTCTGTGGCACTGCTCAATTTCCATCCCCAGCACCATTTTCCCTCTTTATCCATCCCTTATTTGTTCTGACAGCTCTGGAGCCTCCCCAGTCCTTTTTCACCTGAAGCCATTCCCTTTTCCTCACGTGGTTCCCCTATTTTTTCCACATTTACACCTGAAGCCATTTCCTTTTTCATATTTTCCCTGGGTTTTCCTCCTCAGAGCTCCTCCTTGCCCATTTTTACAGCTGGAATGCTGAGATCCATGGAGCATTGATATCCTGATGTTGGTTTTCCTCTGCTCAAACTCATCACCAGCAGAGTTTTCATATTTAAAGCAGCAACCAGAATCCCTGAGGATTATCATTCTCCATCAGTTACTGCAAGGACAGCCAGGAATTAGCCAGGATTCAGCCAGGATGGGGTCTTGGGTCATTTACAGGAGAAAAATATAAAAATTCATGAAAAATATTTTAAAAGTACATTATTTCCAGAGTTATGTAAATTAGAGGGAACAGAAATGGCAGAGTGTGGATGAGCAGTGCCAAACAAAAAGAGCCAGTCCTGGGACAGGGATGTGAGGATTTGAGCCCAGAGTGGGAATTTGGAGCTCTCCAGTGCCCTGCAAGGGAGAATTGTGGCTGTGACTCAGGCAGAGCACAGGGAACCCATCTGGGATGGAGCAAAGGATCCATCTGGGCCTGGGGGAAGGGACAAACCTCGGGCAGGGCTGGTCTGGGGGGAGCTGAGGGACAGGAGCAGCAGAAATCCCAGGGAAAGCTCAAACCCTCCTGTGAAATGCAGGGAAGGGATTTGTGCAGTGCACTTTGTTCCAAGGGGAAATAACAGAGCTCTCCTGGCTCACATCCCTGCCCTGGACACTCTGGGGTGGCTCAGAGCCTCCCAAAAACAGCACCCAGCTGTGATCCAAGGGTTCTGCAATCCCAGGAGTCAGGGATCCATGGGACTCCTCTTGTGCCCAACATGAGATTCATGAAAAAAGAGTCTGAAATGTCCCTGCCCCCTGGAATGTCTCTTGTGTCACATCCCTGTCCCCAGAGGTCACCCTGGGCTCAGCCTTTGTCATCCCAGCACGGGGATTTGGGATCAGGAATCTCCCAGCAAAGATCCAGCAGTGTTACAAACGTGGATTAAAGCACAGAGCTGCCCACTCTCCACTTCCAGGGGCTCTCCTGCTGCAGGGCTGCTCCAAAACTGAGGGAATGGAAGGAAAAAATTCTCCTTGGGAGGGACAAACCCCCCTGGGCAGTGCCAGGGCCTCCATGGATCCTGCAGGAATATGGGATTTCACAGCCCCCAGTGAGGAAATCTGCCTCCCACACACTGAAAAGCCACGAGAGATCCCAAATCCATCCACTTCCACTCTGAATCCATGTGGAAATGAGGTGTTTCCCCCCCCAAAAAAGAGGAGACAGAGACAAGGAGACATTCCAAAGGGATATTTACTGCTCCAGCAATGCCCAGCCTGAGGCTGCTCCCCTCCAGCCACAGCAGGGCCCCTGCCCCGTGCTCTGGGGGTTTTCTTCCGAGAGGATTTTTTCTTTATTCTTCCAAGAGGGACTCCAGAGGCAATCAGGGTCTGGGCTCCTCCTTGCCCATGTGATGCTCGGGGGGTGTGTACTTCCCCTGCTTGATCATCCTGTCCCGCTGCTCCAGGATGGTCCGGAGCCGCTGAGTCTGCCAGGGACACAGGGGGGTCTCAGGGGGTCCCCAGGGCAGCCCCCCAGATGTGCAGCCCACACTAACCCCGCCCTGGGGCTCCTCACTCCGGTTTGAGGCTCTTCTCAAAGATTTTGGGGCTTTCAGGACGTGCTGTACTGATGAGATTTGGGTTTCCAGCCCCGTTTTCTGCCCAGGATTTTGTCCTGGGTGCGGATGGTGACAGGGACAAAGGTCGGCTCCACACTGCCCCAAAACACGGAATGGTTTTGCTGAGAGGGAACTAAAATCCCACCCCGTGGGCAGGGACACCTTACACTAAGCTCCAAGCTGGGCTGGAACTCTTCCAGGAGCGGGGCAGCCTCAGCTTCCCGGGGCTCCTGCAGCCCCCACAGCCCGGGGGAAGGGGCTGCTGCGGGGCCAGACCCCCCCTCACATTGGGAATGACCAGGCAGCGCTCCCACCCTGGGCTGGAGCCCCCAGACCTCCCCCAGAGCATTGCCAGGACCCTCTGCACCCCTCCCCAGCCTGATCCAGCACCTCGACTCCTCCCAGCCCGCACTTGCTGCCCCCCTTTATCAGAATCCCCCAGACTCCCTCGTGTCCCCCCAAGTCCCCGCGGTGTCCTCCCCGCTCACCCACCAGCTTGGTGCGCTGCATGCACTCCATGAAATCCTCGTACTCGAGCTGACACTCGCGCCGGGCGCGGGTCTGGCCCAGCCCGTGCCCGCACTCCACCCACTCGCGCTCGAAGGCGTGGCACACCGCGGCCTGGCCGTGCGGCTGTGGCATGCTCTGCCGCAGCAGGAACGAGTCCACATCGATGCCCAGCTGCTTCTGCAGGCCCCAGAACGGCATGGCTGCGCTGCTGTCGCGACACGGCCGACACCGCCGCCCCCCCCCCGTCACGGGCCCGCCGCCGTCCTTCACGGGCCTTTTGCGACGTCCCCGCCGTCAAGCGCGACCGACGGCGCGGCCCCGCGGCGCTGTACGGCTGGGCGGGGTCAGAGAGAAGAACGGCAGGAGCGCCGCTCCCTGCGCTGCAGCGCCCTCTGGCGGGTGGGAGGACTCGCTGCACGCCGCGCCCCAGGGACCTCTGGCGGCCCCGGTGCCCAAGGCGCTCCCAGTGCTCCCAGTGCCCTCCTAGTGCTCCCAGTGCCCTCCTAGTGCTCTTAGTGCCCTCCCAGTGCACCAGAGTCCTCCCTCTGTCCTCCTCCCAGTGCTCCCAGTGCCCTCCAAGTGCCCTGCCAGTGCTTAGTGCCCTCCCAGTGCTCCCAGTGCCCTCCCAGCGCTCTCAGTACTCTCCTAGCGCTCTCAGTGTCCTCTCAGTGCTCCCAGTGCCCTTCCAGTGCCCTCTCAGTGCCCTCCTAGTGCTCCCAGTGCCCTCCCAGTGCTCCCAGTGCCCTCTCAGTGCCCTCCCAGGGCTCTCCCAGTGCCCTCCCAATGCTCTCAGTGCTCCCAGTGCCCTCCCAGTGCTCTCAGTGCCCTCCCAGTGTCCTCTCAGTGCCCTCCCAGTGCCTTCCCAATGCTCCCAGTGCTCCCAGTGCCCTCCCAGTGCTCTCAGTGCCCTCCCAGTGCCCTCCCAATCCTCCCAGTGCTCCCAGAGCCCTCCCAGTACCCCAGAGCCCTCCCTCTGTCGTCCTCCCAGTGCTCCCAGTGCCCTCCCAGTGCTCTCAGTGCCCTCCCAGTGCCCTCCCAATCCTCCCAGTGCCATCCCATTGCTCCTAGTGCCCTCCCAGTGCCCCAGAGTCCTCCCTCTGTCCTCCTCCCAGTGTTCCCAGTGTCCTCCCAGTGCTCCCAGTGCCCTCCCAGTTCCCTCCCAGTGTCCCCTCAGTGCCCTCCCATTGCTCCCAGTGTCCCCACAGTGCTCCCAGTGCCCTCCCAGTTCCCTCCCAGTCCTCCCAGTGCCCCATAATCCTCCCTCTGTCCTCCTCCCAGTGCCCTCCCCCCCAGTTCTCCCAGCGCCCCCCAGCTCACCCAGTTCCTGGTACAGGGAAGAGCCAGGGCCTTCCTCACCCAACCCCTCAAGCCACCCTGGGCTATCAGTGATCACCACCACCCCTAGAAACAGAACCCAAACCTGCCAAACCCCTTTGGAAGGCACAGGGACAACACAGGAGCTGGAGGAGCAGCTGGGGCAGCTGAGATGGAGAATTGGGGGAAACATCTCCTGCACAGCAGCTTGACAACCCTAAACCACGAATGGAGCCTGAATGAGGGCTGTGGCTTGTTCCTGTGGTTTCCTGGCTTCCCTTGGGAGCAGCATCAAGCCCAGGCAGGGGACAGATCCCTTTTTAAAGTGTGATGTTCATAGGAAAAGTCCAGACAGGGACTGTGATCACACTTCTCTGGAGGATAAAGCCAACAAAGTACAAGTTAAAGGCGAGAGTTCCTTTCCAGTTTGATCCTTTTGATTTCACTGACAAGTGCACAAAACCACTCATTCTATCTCTGGGCTGGATGTGCTTGGGCATCCCGAAGTGCCTGGGAGACCTCTGGGCATGCAAGAGCCGCAAAACCCGGGCTGTGCCCAAAGCCTGGGAGCTCCGGCTGTGAGCCGGGGCTTTATCCCAGACTCCTCCATCCCCTCAGCAGCTGCCCGGCGGGACCGGGGGCATCGCAGCCCCGCACGGGCCCGGGGAGGCGGCGCCGGGGGCCGGGCCGGGCCGGGCTGGGCGGCCCCGGGGAGGCACCTGCGGCGGCGGGGCTGTGCCGGGGCTCCCTCCGGCCGCGGCGGCACCGGGCTGGGCTGGGCTGGGCTGTGCCGGGGCTCCCTAGGATCGCAGCGGCACCGGGCTGGGCTGGGCTGTGCGGGGCTGGGCTGGGCTGGGCTGTGCCGTGCCGGGGCTCCCTCCGGCCGCAGCGGCGCCGGGCTCCCCGCGGCAGCGGCGGGGCTGGGCTGGGCTGTGCCGTGCCGGGGCTCCTTCCGGCCGCAGCGGCAACCGGGCCTGGGCTGGGCTGAGCGGGGGCTGGGCGGGGCTGGGCTGGGCTGGGCTGTGCCGTGCCGGGCTCCTTCCGGCCGCAGCGGCACCGGGCCGGGCTGGCTGAGCTGGGCGGGGCTGTGCCGTGCCGAGGCGCCCTCCGGCCGCAGCGGCACCAGGCTCTCCGCGGCAGCGGCGGGGCTGGGCTGGGCTGTGCCGGCCGGGCTCCTTCCGGCCGCAGCGGCTCCGGGCCGGGCTGGGCTGACTGGGCTGGCCGGGGCTGGGCGTGCCGGGGCTCCCTCCGGCCGCAGCGGCACCGGGCTGAGCTGAGCTGGGCTGGGCGGGGCTGGGCTGGGCGGGGCGGGGCTGTGCCGTGCCGGGGCTCCCTCGGCCGCGGCGGCACCGGGCTGAGCTGAGCTGAGCTGGGCTGGGCGGGGCTGGGCGGGGCTGTGCCGTGCCGGGGCTCCCTCCGGCCGCGGCGGCACCGGGCTCCCCGCGGCAGCGGCGGGGCTGGGCTGGGCGGGGCTGGGCTGGGCTGTGCCGGGGCTCCCTCGGACCGCAGCGGCACCGGGCTGGGCTGGGCTGGGCTGGGCTGTGCAGCTCCGCGCTGGGGAAGGGCGGGAGCGGCGGCGGCGGGGGCACAAAACTGCCGTAAAGCACGACTGCCGTAAAGCAGCACTGCTGTAAAAGCTGCCGTAAAGCGCGACTGTCGTAAAAGCTGCCGTAAAGCAACACTGTCGTAAAAGGTGCCGTAAAGCACGACTGTCGTAAGAGGTGCCGTAAAGCAGCACTGTCGTAAAAGCTGCCGTAAAGCATGACTGTCGTAAAAGGTGCCGTAAAGCACGACTGTCGTAAAAGCTGCCGTAAATCAGCACTGTCGTAAAAGGTGCCGTAAAGCAACACTGTCGTAAAAGCTGCCGTAAAGCGCGACTGTCGTAAAAGGTGCCGTAAAGCACGTCTGTCGTAAAAGCTGCCGTAAAGCGCGACTGTCGTAAAAGGTGCCGTAAAGCAACACTGTCGTAAAAGGTGCCGTAAAGCAGCACTGTCGTAAAAGGTGCCGTAAAGCAGCACTGTCGTAAAAGGTGCCGTAAAGCAGCACTGTCGTAAAAGGTGCCGTAAAGCGCGACTGTCGTAAAAGCTGCCGTAAAGCACGACTGTCGTAAAAGCTGCCGTAAAGCACGACTGTCGTAAAAGGTGCCGTAAAGCAGCACTGTCGTAAAAGGTGCCGTAAAGCACGACTGTCGTAAAAGCTGCCGTAAAGCGCGACTGTCGTAAAAGGTGCCGCAAAGCGCGACCTGTCGTAAAAGCTGCCGTAAAGCCCGACTGTCGTAAAAGGTGCCGTAAAGCAGCACTGTCGTAAAAGCTGCCGTAAAGCGCGACTGTCGTAAAAGGTGCCGGTAAAGCGCGACTGTCGTAAAAGCTGCCGTAAAGCGCGACTGTCGTAAAGCTGCCGTAAAGCCCGACTGTCGTAAAGGTGCCGTAAGCAGCACTGTCGTAAAAGGTGCCGTTAAAGCACGACTGTCGTAAAAGCTGCCGTAAAGCGCGAGGTCGTAAAAGGTGCCGTAAAGCAGCATTGTCGTAAAATCTGCCGTAAAGCACGACTTCCGTAAAAAGGAGTGCCGTTCAGCCGCGTTTGCCAGAGGCTTTTGGGACACAGTTTGAATATAAGCACTTTAATAGTATCTCCTGCCGGGAGATGGCTGCCGCGGACCTTGTCCCAGATTGCAGGGCGCTGCTATTGAGCTGTTTTGCTGCACGGGGGATGCCCGCAGCAGCCGCCCTGCCGAGCCCCGCAAGCAGCCGCCCCGCCCCGCTCGTGCCGCTCGTCCGCCCCTCGCTGCCGCTGTGAGTCTCCAGCGGGCCACGCCCCCCACCTGCCGTCGGAGCCGCAGCTCCGGTACCCGCAGTCCCGCTCACCGCTCCCGCCTTGCCCCCGCCCTCGCGGTCCCGACTCCCGTCTCCCCAGCCCCGGCCACCCCCCGCCCCTCCCACCGCTCCCGCCCTCCCCGCCTTTGCCGTCCCGTTTGTCCCGGCTGTCCCGCTCCCGGTTCCGCCATCCTCGCGGCCCCGCCCCTCAATCCCTCCCTACGAGCCCGCCCAGCCGCGTCACCGCGGCCCCGCCCCTCCGCTTTCCCGAGCGCTGCCGCTCCTTTCGCCCCCCCAAGTCCCGCTCGCCCCCTTTGCCGGCACAGCGCCGGTGCTGCCCGAGTCCCGTCGCTGCCGCGTCCTTGCAGCCCCTGCGGCTCCCGGCTCTGCCGTGCCGAGCCCCCCCGGCGCGGCCGCGCCCGCGTCCCCAGGTGCCGGTAAAGCAGCGCTGCGTCCCCAGGTGCCGTAAAGCAGCACTGCGCC